>VMOF01000220.1:9070079-9303834 GCA_011764245.1 Trialeurodes vaporariorum
GGTTAATGATTGGTTTAACGATGAAGTAAATGATTGGCTCGCTGGTGTAAAAACCTCCAAAAATAAGGGCTAAAAACTTCGGAAATCCACTCCTGAACTCAATAAACGCATTTATTTGCGCGAGCGTAATGAAGGCTGAGGGTAGTAATAACGGGAGATTCCGATCACACAAAACTGTAACTCCATCAAGAAGAGACCAATAAGAGACGACTTTCATGCGTCACCAGTGTCACCATGTGTCACAGTACCGTTCCTCAGATGTGGATCACCACTCAGATGACTAATTACTCTGTGACTCATCCTTGTCAGCATAGAGTGACGAAATTAAGATAGGAATCTCCCATTATTACTGCCCTCAGCCACCATTACACTCGTGCAAATAGAAGCATTTATTGAGATTAGGAGTGGATTTTGGAAGTTTTTAGTGCTCTCACCGTTATTTTTTGAGGTTTTTACACCCTAATCGACTGTTGAAGAGCTTATAGCAAAAGAGTGCAACAGCCCCATTGATTTTTTTACTAAAAATAGACCGAAGTGTCTTCTTTTCCTCTAAAACCATCTCAGAAGCGTAAGAAAGTATCATGATTTTCAGTGATTTCTCATTTGTGAATTGTTAAAACTTGTTTCAATGCATCGATCAATTTTCGATGTTTTTTGGACATTAAACTTTGATGCACAAAACTGGACATCGCACAGGTCTACACTTGGATTCTTTTCATTTTTGGTACAGAGGTGGGACTTGATGAAATTAAGAAATTTAGTTTTCTGGTATGAATGGGTCCAGAATTATGGGGGGGGGACTCTAAGTCATTGAAAGCCCTCCTTTTTTTGGGGAACCCTCACAAATTTTAAAGCTTGTATCTCTGGTTCTATTGCTGTTATAGAGCTGAATTTTAGCTGGTTTGAAAGCTATCAACGTCATCTTTGAAAAGATGTATTACAAGACTCGTTAAAATTTTTTGGAGTACCTGCCTTCCAAATTTTAATTTTTGGAGGGTTATTCCCAAAATATCCTCCCTTCAATTTTCTTAACCCTTTTAAATCCGGCGCTATTACAAACCCTTCTCACAAATTCTTCATCAATCTCAGTAAAAAGAATGACATTTTCTAATTTAGTTTGATGTGCATAATGATTTGTTTTAAAAATACATTTAAAACCATGTTAATTTGATGGTACATATTTTTGTACCATCAGGATACAAAGGGTTAAAAAGACGTAAAAAAAGCCACTTCTACGTAGGGAACTATGTCATGTTACAACTTCTATCCTAAATTGAGGCAAGCATAGATAGTTGATGCACTTTTTTATTTTAAATCTTAAATAAAAACCTTTAGTTGATTTAATTGAAACTGGTTGTGAATGAAATTGCAAGTGTTTTATAGTGGCTATCTGCACACAGAATCTTAATACAACTGTCTGGTTGAGAAAACTATGGTGACGGTAGGCACCACGGCCAAGTGCTTGTATCTGTCAAGTGTTGGTTTCTTTATCTTGTAAACCCTTCCAGAAGAAATACAATTTCAATTTCTTTGTCCTGGTAGCCGCTGCCGCTCCAGTCCGTTGCACCTTAATTTAAAACCAATTTCTAATGAATTTGTTCCAATTTTTTAGGGGCAAGGAAGGGCACCTAATTTAACAATTTCACTGGTCCTAACCTCGTTTTATTTGATTGTTCAAGTTGTGAAGTCATTGATTTTGAAAAATCTTTCAACAGCTTTTACATAATCAATCTTTCAATTTTTCCAAAACTTGTAATTTTTTCTCCGACGTCAAACTTGAACGCTATCTTTCTGAGAAGTTTCTATTATCTGGGATTTGTTCTCAACAGCTTTCACTTAATCAATCTTTCAATATTTCCAAAACTTGTAATTTTTTCTCCGACGACAAACCTGAGCGCGATCTTTCTGAGAAGTTTGTATTTTCTAGGATTTGTTCTTTTTTACGGTAAATTTTTTTATTTTTTTGCATCTTTGCCAATTTTGATGGAGAAATTTTCATTCATTCATTTGTATAAGGCAGAGACAATATATAATTGAGACCACGCACTCGCTGAGTGCTCGGTGGCAGACTTTTTTTTTGGAATTCAACAGGGATTAACTTAGGGAGCATGAAGTCTGCTTAGGTCTCATTAGGCAAAAACCTTCACAACTTTTTTCAATCAGTCACCGAATGGACCATGTTTGCGGTGTTCTGTTGGTACCCGGAAAGAAAAAGCTGCCTCCGCTCGCAAATATGGGTAAGATAGATAATGCGTTGTCTCTATTTTATTTTGTCTCTGGTTTAGTTTAAGGCAACAAAAACTATCAATGATATGCGATCTTGGGCCCAAATACCCACGGTATCACGGATGCCAACTTTGGGAATAATGAGGGATTACTGTAGTTGATTGTATGCAACACAATGGGGCTATTGTAAACCTTTGCTAGAAGCAAATTAATAGTTCAATCTGATGTGAAGACCAGCGGAAATCACGAAAATCACATTATGAAAGTCTAAAATTCAGTAATAAACTCACATAACTGCTATAACGGCAAGATCGTAATGGCGGTTCAACGCAGGTATCATTGGAGATTCTTGTGTATTATGTCACTTTCTCTACGGAAACACAGAGATATGTCTCAATTTAGGTAGGAATCTCATATGATACCTGCGTCTCTCCGCCATTAAGCCCGATTCTAAGAGTGAATTTTGTGATTCTTTAGTGTACTCATCGTCATTTTTACTGGTTTTTATGCTAGAATCAACCCTTCAATTCCCTGTAGCAAAAGTTTGCAAGAACCCAATTAGCCGCTTTTTATGTTTCCTGAAAATTGTGTACCATTCCACAGTTATAATGTTATACCTTTTAAGGTAAGATAATTGGTTGAAAGCCATCGCATTTTATTCATCAGCTAACTTTTACGTTAGAAGTCTTATCAACATTTTTTTCTTTCTCACAGTTATTGCAAAGGAGATTCCGAGATCAGAGACCAACCCTTTGGTATTCAAGTTAGAAATGTACGTTGCATCAAATGTCACAAATGGGGTCATATAAACACAGATAAAGAATGTCCTTTATTCAATCAAAGTTCGAGTGGTACTCAGGAGGAGAAAGAAAAGGAAAAGGAAAAGGACAATGATGAACCTGAGGAACCTCTCGATCAATCTACGCTTTTGCAGCAACTCAAAGAAGATGGCTTTGCAATGAAGAAAAGTGCTCTGTCCGCACAGCAGCACATCCAAATTCCAGAACAATTCCCAAAGGTAATTTTTATCTCTTTATCAGTCGGTTAGTTTTTTAATATTGCTAAAAATAATAATGGAGCTCTTGCACGGTTTTGCTGTAGGCAAATGGAGTATCAATGGGGTAGTTGCAAGGGTATGGAATGTTGTGTTTTTTATGAAGAAAATGATATTACTTGATGAGCTGAGAACAATGGTGTCTTTGGTTTTTTCCTGAGTGTTCCAGTTTTGGAGATACACGCTTATAAAGTTGTAAAAAATTGTGTGCGTAATGACGTCACTACGAGGAATTCCCATTTAAAACAATGTATTTTGGGCTATAATCTCATCTCCGGAACGATGGGACTTAATTAGAAACCAAAGGCATCTTTGCTCTCAACTCATCGAGTACTTTCATTTTCTTTATAAAAAACACAAAATTTCAGACCCTTGCAACAGCCCCATTCCAATGTAAAATGCTGCAAAAATAACGATGAGACCATTCAAAAAGTCTAAAACTCACTCCTCGCAGAGAAAACTTAACTTGAAATTTTGGGTGACCACCCTTGCATGCACCAACCTCGGATTTGGACCCCAAAATAAAAGAGCATAACCTATGAATTTGAACAATGAGATTAATGAATTTGCTTTCTAAAAGTAAATTTGAAGGAATTAAAGGTCCATTTATACACATTTTGTCACTAGGAGCACAGTGCTAACTGTAGAAAAGTTCTATGTTGCGTACCAAACGAGGAAGACGGCACTTAATTTCATGTCCTGTTCTTTTGTTTGCGATCCGAATCCAAGGTCGGTGCATACATGCACTTGGGTAGTCACCCGAAATTTCAAGTTAAGTCTTCTCTACAAGGAGTAAGTTCCAGACTTTTTTAATGGTCTCATCGTTATTTTCGCAGCATTTTATATCAGAATTGATAGGCCATTTATCTACAGCAAAACCTTGCAAGAGCTCCATTATAAACAAAAAAAAAACAAAAAAAAAAAAAAAAAAAAAATCCGAGAGCATACCAGTCCTTGTGTGCTCTTGTGATATCTCCTTTCCTCAGGGTGTCACGCTTGGTGCGGTATCCCTCTTGTCCCCTTTCCTCACAGTGAGGTACCTCGATAGGTATCTCCCTTCCTTCCATTTCCCTTTTTGTATTCTCAGTCCAGTCGTTCGCTTTGAAATACAAGCATAACGAACACAAAGTTTGGGCGGCTGGACTTCACTACTACTACTACTAAAAAAAAAAAAAAAAAAAATATATCAAAAAAATTCATCAGAGCTTGAAGGACTATGTTTTCATGTAAGTTGCGTTCATCTTCAAGCAAATCACTGCTTACCTTTCCCTTGTTAGATTCTGTTAAATTCTACTTAAGTGATGCCTTAGATTTTGGCTCAAGTAGGCAACCTGCAATACTTAAGCTCTGAAGGTTGCCTACCTGTGCCTAAAATCTAAGGCGTCGACGGACATTATTTAACTCGCCAACTGTACGTCCTTGCGTCTCTCCATGCATGGTCAACATTTTATTTTGTGTTCTTTGCAATAAATGCAGCTTCAGGCCAAGAAATATTTCTTCATAAGTCCCCATTTTCGTTGAGCTAATATTTCTTCTCCCATATTTTTCAGGCTCTGATTGGTAATGATGATGAAATGAAGTTTGATGCCTCTTTAAGTGATGCCGATCTCAACTTCTTAAGGTCACTGTCTCCCAAGCAAAAGTTTGGATTATTGAAGTAAGTCCGTTTTCCTTCTTGTTGAATATTTCCTCGCATCCTCAGACTCTGTTCCTTCTGTTTTGGATACTTACTAGAAGCTTATCTTTTAGTTTTTTCACAACCTGTTAGACTAGATTAGATTCAGATCTGCTGTTTCGCGTTTATTAAATGACATTTTTTAATTCACCAATGATTCCACCGGTTGAGAAAAGATTACGGAGTTCATTTTAGTTTTTGACTGTAATCAATAGCGTACGCAGGAATTTGTCTCTCTTTCTCTTCTCCTGTTTGAACGTATGTGCTGGAAAAGGAAAGAAATAGGGGCTGAAGTCACGTTTTAGCCCCCGTTCCTGTCTTTTTTTAACACACGTGTTCTAATGGGGCAAGAGGGAGAAAGACAAATTCTTGCGTACGCTACTGACTGTAATGCTCGAAAATACTCCGACTTGTAATCTTCTTTCAATTGGTGGAATCGATGTTAAATTATTAAAATATCAGCAAGTTTTTTAAAGTCAGTGGTGACTTCACTGGTTAAGAAAAGATTACAGAGCAGAGTATTTTTGTGCTTTAATAATCTAATAGTTGAATGTACAAAGAGCGGATGTAATGAAAACCAGTTTTGAGAAAATGAAGCGCAAAGCTTTCAAAGCTTCATAAGTCCTTCACGACTCCTCATCACTTAAACCTTCCCAGTAAGCTCAATTTTGAAGATATCGACTTAAAATAATATAGAAAACAAGTTGATTCCGGGAAAAAGACCACTGAAATATGAAAAAATGGGACGTTTCGGGCTGGTAACAAACCCTTTATCAACCAAAAATAAAACTAAAATACACAAAATTAAAACCGTGAGTCGCCGCTATGCGAGGCCAAGACTGAACAAGTGAACAAAGACCACATAACTTGAAAGACTATTCACTCAACCTGAACCTGGTCTTTCGAGCGATGTGGTCTTTGGAGTGATGTGGTCTTTGTTTACTTGTTCAGTCTCGGCCTTTCATTCATAGCGGTGACTCACGGTTTTAATTTTGCGTTTTTCATTTTTATTTTTGGTAAAGGGTTTGTTACCAGCCCGAAACGTCCCATTTTTTTCATAATTCAGCAGTCTTTTTCCTGGAGTCAACTTGTTTTCTATTACTTTGGGCTGAGTTAATATTTTTACTTAAAATAATACATATGCATATCCTACTGCATAGCTATATAGCTGTTTGAATTTTGATGATAATTTGAACAAACACAAAAACATTTTCCAACCAGCCTACCATATAATGGGTCTGTTGCAAACTTTTGATACAACAATAAATAGTGTTTCATCGTATGTAAAATCGCCCGAAAAGCCCATTGGTGGCATCAGAAAGTCATGAAATGAGATAATAAACTCACAAGAGACGTTTAATGAAATCCAAGATGGCGGTAAAATATCGAGCAATCTATATGCATGCACCTTTAACATCCAAGGATTGCCAACGTTGACAACCTCACAGCTTCAAAGGTTATGTGTTTATTTACGTTGTGATTGGGTGTGATCGATATTGTGTGGTTGGCTTTCTTTGGATGTTTGTGGTGCATGCATACAGGTTGCTCGATATTTTACCGCCATCTTGGATTTCATTAAACGTCTCTTGTGAGTTTCATACTGCATTTTATGACTTTCTGATGCCACCAATGGACTTTTCACGCGATTTTATGGGAGATTGAACACTCTCCAGCGCTGTAGCAAAATTTTGCAACAGACCCATTAACCCCTTAAGGGGGGGGGGGGGAGGGGGGGGGTCTGGGATCTCCCCCAGAATATTAAAGGGGGGTCTGGGGGTCTCCCCCAGAGTAGTAAAGAGGGAGAACAAGTTTGGCGTGAGAAAGTGCTCGCGGGGTATTCCCTACTGTTTATTTCTTTCCTTGACAGTACTATGAGCTTCAAAAGAAAGTTCTCTTGTCGAAATTTTAACTCTTATTAATCTTGGCAACCTTTCAACAGTTTTAAGGTTTTCAAGTGTTCAAAGACTTAGCAGAGTGACTCTTTTCTTATACGTCATGAAAAATCAAGTATTCTATTGAAAACAACGGTAAAAACTATTTGTGAAAATTTTGACCGGGGTATGTACTTTCTATTGAAAGTCATTGTACAAGCAGAGCTATAAGTCCTGCGTCGACAATTCGACGCAACCAGCCTTACACGCACAATTAACGCTCTCTTATCTTTCTTTTCTTTTGTTCTCTTAAGACCGTGAGAGGTTCGGGCTACCTTTAGTGCGGGTTGCATCGAATCGTCGACGCAGGACTAATGGCTCTGCTTGTACCTATTCACCTATTCTTACTCAGAGGAGTGAACAAGTTGTGTCATTCTAGTGTCTCTTACTTTACAATAATAATGGTCTGGAATTGTCAATTTTTGCTGCTTTGTAGGAAATTAGTGAAATTGGAAAAGAAAATGAAGAAGAAGGAAGAAAAGAAGAAGCTGAAGAAGTCGAAGGAATCAAAAGACTCGAAGAAAACACATAAGTCAAAAAAGAGATGAATCCTGGCCTGATCATCAACGGAGTTCAGTGACAATTTTTTTATCTCTTGGATAGCAGATTAACTCATACCAATCGAGAAAGTTTATGCTCAGCCTATGTTTGGACCTTTGTTCATCAACAAGGTTTGAAAAAACATCAAGATTATTGGGAAAATAGTTTCACTAATCTGCAGGCTGAGTGTGAACAATCGTATCGGAATGCTATTGAGTTGATGATCGAATAAGTGTTATTCTTATGGGTGGTATTCATTCCAATATAAACCCTCCCATCTCTGCGGAAGTTCGCCGATGACTCCTGAGCCATCGGAGAATTATCGCAGAGATGGGAGGGTTTTCATCGGAATGAAACCTATCGGAATGAGACCACCCATAAGATAGCACATACTTGATCATTGACTTGATAGCATTACAATATGATTGTTCATAATCAGTCTGCTGTTGACTCTTTGCTTTTATTATTGTGACGTTGCTTTGTTCTCAAAATTATTATAACTTTTTCTCCATGCTTGAAACAGTTCTTTTGTCATTGGCTGAATGAGATATCATCATTCTTTAAGATTGTCAATTTCCGAAGATCGATGTCAAGACGGATTGACCTATTGACTCTTATTTTATTAAATAGATGAGCGCACCTTGTTGATTCTTTGACTTAAAAATAGTTTTTTCATTTTGATAAGAATTGATCTTGTCTTGTGTGATTTTACTGAGTCATTAATAGATCTATTTTACCCACTGAATGCAGGAAGCATGTATAACAACAGTATGAGAACTGAAATCAAGAAAGTGCGGTAGATTTTTTGCATTTAAAAAATGTATTTCTTGCGCTAACTTATAAGCTTTTTCAGGAAAAAAAAACCGAGGTTCAGGCCAAAGTTTGGCTAAATCATTCCCATGGAAACAAATGTTATTAGATAATTTTTATTAAAAATGGAATTAGTTTCTAATGTAAATTTTACGGGATGAAACCCGAAAAGTGAAAGTGAGATTATAGAACGTTAGTGGCATGTAACTTGTGTGAGGTTTGCCACAAAGTTGTTGAAAAATTGTAATTTTTTTATTTCTTTAAATAAACTAAACTAAAAAAAAAAAAAAAAGTATGACCTTATTGTCAATAGATGTGAAAATACGACAAAACTCATGTAACCATATTATTTGGTCCTCTGGATGCTTTAAAAAATTGCATTCCTCAGAGTTCTTCGCATTGCATTGTTGAAAGTTTGCTTCTAAATTTGAACCGACGGGATGTCACTTATCAGGGGTGCAAAATATCCCAAAACGTCGGAAGTCTCAAGTGATACAAGACGTTTTCCTCCCAGAAATTACAGAAGGATGGGCTTTTTTTTCCTCCCTCTTTCCTTTATTTTTGCTCTTATTTCAACATGTTAACACTGTTTGCTGTATCTTTGAAGGTATGTTTCAAATTATGGTTACGAGTTTAAACTTAGACAGTGCATTTTTGTTTGGACTAATTAATTTAGTCTTCAAAAAAATTCAAACTTTATTTACAATTCATTGATTGATTGATCTATTAATCAAATATCCATCAATCTACTTAGTAATAAAAAGAAAAGTCTTAAGGTAATTCAAAAAAGTATCAGATTAATCATTGAAGTTTTGATCATTAGAACACCTCTAAACCAAAAAGCAATTTTGGTCGGTTTGTCACTCCATTTGCATTGTAGTGGTCCATCTTTGGGAGCGTTCTAGAATTCCTCGGTGAAGCTCCAAGCTGTTTTTTTACCCTCCCATTTCGTTTCTGATGACCCGGTGCAGTTTATCAAAGCGTTCTTGATCTCCGATGAAATTCATCAGAACTCTTCTCTGGGGTACCCCGGCTTTAGTAAGATCTCCGATGAAGCTGATAAAAACTAACCTCAAAGAAGTAAACATCCTATTTCCGTGTGTTCATACAAGGGTGTTTCGGAGGTTATTAAAATGTAAACAGACATTTTTAGCTCAAACACGCTGCGCCTTTGAATCTTTGATCATTCGGAAATTCATCAGAGGACCGATGAGCTTTATCAAAACATTATCGGGTCTGTCGTAAACACTCTCTAGAAATTCTGATGCATTTCCCCGGTTTATCGGATCGGAGAATTTTAGAATACCACCTTTACCTCCTTATCTTTGTCACTAACCTTTTTCCTACCAGGCTCAGGTTATGAGAAGAAATCAAAGTTATGACTCGCTCAAATTTAGTGGATTGTTAAATATTTGTACTCTGCTGCGTTTATTTTGCCGTCATTTTGCAAATGTTAGCATTGGGGCAGTTGCAAGGATCTAAAATTTTAAGTTTTTTGTAAAGCTATTGATAGTACCTGATGAGCTGAGGACGATGATGCATTTGGTTTTTTTCTTAAGCGTCCCGGTTTTGGAGATACACATGAGTGAAATTGTAAAAAATTGTGTGCGTAGTGTCGTCACAATGCGGAATTCCCATTTAAAACAATGTTTTTTGGGCCAAAATCTCATCTCCGGAACAATGGGACTTATTTAGAAACCAAATGCATCTTTGTTCTCAGCTCACCAATTACTTTCATTTTATTTATAAAAAATACAATATTTCAGACCCTCGCAACTGCCCCATTTGGAGTATTTTTTACTAATGTTAGCAATTTGGAGTACCTTTTACTGTAAGCGAGAGATCAAGGTGGGAAATTGAATAACTTGGGCTTGGTATTGAAAGGGTTAAAATTCTGGTCGCATCACTCGGATTTTAATGGCTTCCCGTTTTCTCTTTATTCTTTTGGGTTTAATTCTTGCAGCTTGAATTTCAAAAAACAGAATGAGAACAGCAAGAACTGATCCAAGGAGCAACAAAAGGAAGGCGAGTAATAAATCTTCAAGTTCCGCCGGTTTGTAAGATCGGGTGAAGCATTTGGGCTGCTTCATATTCCAGAGCACATCTATATGATTTATTATTCCTCGCTCAATGAGAAGAAGCAATCTGTAAAATATTTTATAGATTTCAAAGTTAGTTCAGTAAAGTTGCCCAACGATTAACCAAGGTTTTTTTATTTATTTATTTATTAATCTTCAGTCGTTCACTGTAAAATATTAGTATAACAAACCACCATGTTTGGGCGGCTGGACTATACTACTACTGCTACTACTACTAATACTTATTTTAATTGGTACATAATGCCTGTGGAAACAAGTATTAACGACCATTTTATAGGATCTAACAAAAAAACAGCGCATTAATTGTAATTTGTGCTAATAATGAAGTAAAACGGACAAAATTTGCACTGCAATATACCAAAACGTGGCAAATTCTCATAAAATAGATGAATCAAACTCTCAAACATGGACACTTCATTCAAGACTACGGCTGTAAGGTCTTTGAGGCACAGGCCAATTTTTTTAATTTCTTTTGTAAAAATCCTCGAAATTGGAGTTTTTTTTACGTGCAATGAAAATTGTAGGAGGTATCCCTATGCAAGTTTTGCAGTTTTTTTTAAAGAATAAATAACATCCTGGGGGGGGGGGGTGTTGTTTCTTGAAAAACTATTTGATTTGCAGCTGAAAACCTGTCTCACTATACTAATGTCCATCGAGTCCATTAACAAATAAACTGTGTAGAAAATATTGTCATCTTGCTTCTCAAAATTTGAAAACAGGCAAAAACGATTCATGTACAGTTGGATCTAAAAGAGACGAATTGGAACCTCATGCAAAGAAGCTCCAAATTATGCTTGTGGTAATCGGGACGCAACTTGCATCTTTTTCAAATATTTTTGAATCAACAGACATTCGAAGTCTAAATTTTCTAAATGATATGTATCTTGACACGGGGAATGAATCTGTGCTGTAATGGGTCTGTTGCAAACTTTTACTACAGCGCTACAGAGTGTTCAATCTCGTGTAAAATCGCGTGAAAAGTCCATTGGTGGCATCAGAAAGTCATGAAATGAAATAATAAACTCACGAGAGACGTATATTGAAAACCAAGATGGCGGTAAAATATTGAGCAGCCTATATGCATGCACCACGAACATCCAAAGATAGCCAACCTCACAATATCGATCACACCCAATCAAAACGTAAATAAACACATAACCTTTGAAGCTGTGAGGTTGTCAACGTTGGCAATCCTTGGATGTTAAAGGTGCATGCATACAGATTGCTCGATATTTTACCGCCATCTTGGATTTCATTAAACATCTCTTGTGAGTTTATTATCGCATTTCATGACTTTCTGATGCCACCAATGGACTTTTCGGGCAATTTTACGTACGAAGAAACACTATTTATTGTTGTAGCAAAAGTTTGCAACAGACCCATTGATGGAATTTATGTTTGATTGATTGATGATTGATGATGACCTGTTAGAATTCTGCTGGAAATCAGTGAAATTATGATTTATGATCTGTACCTCCTGTTCAGTATTTATTTCTAAAATATGGCGGTATAATGCTCTCCACTCACCCGGTAGAAATGAACTCATCGTATTCTAAATCCTTGCGTACTATTATAGCCTGTTGTAGTCTGAATGGGATTGCATTTATCACCGTAACAGAACACTTTTCAGCACTCGTGAATTCCGTCTCTATTTGATAGTAGATTTCTCTTGTGACTGTTTCGAAGGCCAATAAGCCTTGCCGAGCCTTTTCCACACCATCTTTTATCGACAGCCATGCTTCAGGATGATTCAGCTTTTCATTATATATTTTTTTAAGTATTGGAATGTTGAAACTCTGGAAAATTTATTCAAGTTTTTTCTAAATCAAAAAGCCCAAAGGCTCTGCGGTAGATACATTGGATCATCTTGTTTCATGTGGTCAAAAGCCTCAATTTTTTTTAAAACTAGCAGTGTAACTGTATTGTTACTTACAATTGGGTTGCCTTTTTCTAAAAAAATGCTTTTTTTCTAGAGTATTTTGGACTCTTAGTTTTTTAAATTACGACTTCTAATGGGAGTTTTGAAATCTTGAAATGGGTCTGCTATTTTTCTAGAGTATTTTGGACTCTTAGTTTTTTAAATTACGACTTCTAATGGGAGTTTTGAAATTTTGAAATGGGTCTGCTTTTTTTCTAGAGTATTTTGGACTCTTAGTTTTTTTAAATTACAACTTCTAGTGGGAGTTTTGAAATTTTGAAAATGGGTCTGAATCGAACTTTGATCTTCAATATATCGAAAACGAAAAAATATTGGCCTCCAGTTTATGCCAAAAGTCTTAGAATTGTATGCCCTTTCAAACGATGTAACTATCACAAGATAAGGGTTGCTTTTTGACATTCTGAGTTGGGGGAGAATCCTGAATCCCCCTCCCCTCAAGGGCCCCCCGGAAATTTTAGATAGCCAAAACTCTGACTGATGAAGCTCTGTTACCTACTTCGCTCTCATCATAGCAATTGACCTAAACATCTTTTTTCATTAGTCAACATCTGCTCCAGTTGGACCCCCCAAAAAAAAAGAAAAAAAAAGGTTGCTACTCAATTTCAATATGAGCAACTGGCAAGATAGATAGTTCGTGATCTCTGGTTTAATATTTTTGTCTCTGGCAATGAAGGACATCTTGGCAGCAATGAGTAAATATAAAAATGCTGCGCGCTGCATTTTACCATTTCAATACTCGCGGTTCTTATACGTACTTCGAAAAAAGGCAAGTTGTTTGTATGATTCTCAATCGACAATGGTATCCCGCTCTCAATTAGCTGGGGCAGCGTGTTCACTGAGCTTTGAGGGAATGAAAGTAAAGCCGTGAGTAACGCCAGGTTGAAATAATTGTATACCATAAATGCAAAAAGAAGCGTCAGAAGAACGAGAAATCGGTTGGATGACCATCGAGCGCTTTTCAACTGGAGTCCTGTAATTTTAAATCATGGACAAAGATCAAAATTCGTGTACAAACCTCAAACCAGACTTGAGCGAAACTAGTTTGAAAAGTAATTCAACCTTTAACATAGGTACATGCAGTGGCGTGGATAAGGATTTCCGGGCTTCACCGCCTAATGTTTTATGGGGCCCTTCTTCAGTCACTTCTAGTGGAGGTCGGGGGACCGAGGACAGAATTAAAGATGACTTTGACTAAAATTCAGTCAACATTTGGTTTTAGAGCCCCCCCCCCCCCAACAGTTTTTTATAAAATTGCCCCTAGGGGGGGCTGTCTCAAAAATTCCGAGGACCGACCCCTTTCGAGTGATACATCGCTCAATGGGTCACACAAATTTGAGTATTTTGGCGCAAACCGCAGGTCAATATCGTTTTTAGTTTTCAATAAATCGAAAAGACTTGATCAAAAATAGCCGACTTTTGCCCCCCCCCCCCCTGAATGGGGTATCAAAATACACCATTTGACTAAGCATCAAATGGACTCTACACATCCTGAAAATTTCAAGTCCTGAAATTAATTATTCAATGGGGGGGGGGGGAGTTAGGTTGGCTCAAAGTTGATCATGATTGTTACCGTTGAAAGGCAATGGAAATGTTCTAAATAAAGATATGAAAAAGCGGTTTGCACTAAAAAATGCAAAATTTAAAGACCTTTCTAATAATATGCATGATTTTATAGTTTGCTTTATTTTTATTGGACTTATCGCAATTTTTTTATTTTGAAGGCGGATAGACTTTTCACTTAATCTTGAATCCCAAAAACCGATATTTTTTTATTTTATCGAAAAAAAAAGTAGGTATGTTATTTTCAACATAATTTTGCTTACACTCGTCAGTGGCGGCTCGTGCAATTTGACAACCAGGCATATTTGTTATTTAAAACTATGCAAATGTATCGATATCTTAGGGGTGCATTGCACCTCCTGAAGATCGATTGTTTTACATAGGTTTGAATAGAAAAATTACGTTGTTGCCACATTGCACGAGCCGCCACTGACACTCGTTCAAACTGATGCATCCCGATGCGATTTGTCATTGGCGAATTACGAGCGTTTAAAGAAGCGCACCTCGAGCAAGAGAGCAAGTGCAGTGGCGGACTGGGGCAAAAAGGCCCGGGATGCTGGGTCCCGGGATTTGGGGAAAGGGGCCCGAACTATGTACTGTTCCAGAGAGGAGGGGAGCGGACATGGAGGGGCCCGGGGTGCTGCAGCATCCCGGCACCCCGGCCCAGTCCGCCCCTGGCAACACTGCGTGCCGCTCGCATTTGTGTCAACGGGAGAATCGACAACGCAGTGGTTGCCTCGGTATCTGCTGCGTTGTCATGTCTCCCGTTGACACACGTGCGAGCGGCACGCAGTGTTGCTCTCTTGCTCGAGGTGCGCTTCTTTAACCCTTTATAGACCAGCTCAATTCAAAAAACGCCACTCCACTGTTTGTATAGGGTAGGTAGTTAACTATTCGTACTCGGGGGGAGTTGGAATTGCCTATACGATGAACTGAAGGCGCCCGATATAATCTTATGTTCTTACAAGGAGAGGATACGAGTTGTGGATCACCGATTTGGTTCAAATTTAACATACACATAGTTCAGGGAAAATAAACGGACCCATATTTTGCCGTTTGCGCCAATGGGCAGTAGTTTCGTCAAAAAAAAAATTTAAAAATCGGACAAAAATGGGTAGAAAAATCGTGTTTTCCGAAGTAACGCTGATCTGCCTGAATTGCGACTGCACCTCCCATCTTGGATCGGTTGCCGAGTGGTACCGTTCTTGCTCGCCATACCCGACGTCCCGAGTTCGACTCTCGTTCCTGCTGCATACTTTTTGCGCACTCCATTTTTTTTGTCCTATTTCAATCGTTTACACATTTGCTCTCGAATATTCAGTGCATCTTTTTTGGCATAGAATTGAACGGAAACTTCCATAATTATAGGTCCTATTTCAATCGTTTACACATTTGCTCTCGAATATTCAGTGCATCTTTTTTGGCATAGAATTGAATGGAAACTTTCATAATTATAGGTAGCAGTTTCTAGCATTTTTTCACCTGTCTTTTTCTCTTTGCCTTGCATAAGGACTTTGTCTGACTCTTTTCGAATTGCATATATGCATATGAGGTTAGGACACCCCCCCCCCCCCGACGCGCGCGCGTAAGGGCTACGCAATTAAAGCTTTATGAAATGAAAGCACATAAATTACTTTTGTTCTGATTCTAATGAAAGTTTTCGTCCTGAGTGCACCTATTTATTAAAAAATGTGCTACAATACACCTTGTTTGCATCTTTGGTTATACCAGAAAAGTCTGATTTCCTGTATGACATGCATGAGATGACAGTTATTACGGTGAAAAACATCATCCGTATAAAAAAAAGTAAATTTGATCGTATATTTTTTTAAAAAAAAATGCACTTATAAATTAATCAAGAATAACGCCATCAGGACGAAAACTTTCATTAGAATCAGAACAAAAGTAATTTATGTGCTTTCATTTCATAAAGCTTTAATTTCGTAGCCCTTACGCACGCGCGTCGGGGGGGGGGGGGGGGGTCCTAACCTCATATGCATATATGCAATTCGAAAAGAGTCAGGCAAAGTCCTTATGCAAGGCAAAGAGAAAAAGACAGGTGAAAAAATGCTAGAAACTGCTACCTATAATTATGAAAGTTTCCGTTCAATTCTATGCCAAAGAAGATGCACTGAATATTCGAGAGCAAATGTGTAAACGATTGAAATAGGACAAAAAAAAATGGAGTGCGCAAAAAGTTTGCAGCAGGAGTGAGGATCGAACCCGGGACGTCGATTATGGCGAGCGAGAACGGTACCACTCGGCAACCGATCCGAGATGGGAAGTAAAGTCGCAATTCAGGCAGATCAGCGTTACTTCGGAAAACACGATTTTTCTACCCATTTTTGTCCGATTTTTAAAAAAAAATTTTTACGAAACTACTGCCCATTGGCGCAAACAGCAAAATATGGGTCCGTTTATTTTCCCTGAACTATATGTATGTTAAATTTGAACCAAATCGGTGATCCACAAATCGTATCCTCTCCTTGTTAGTGTCTCGAGAATCGTGTTTAATCGGAATCATATGAGACTGAAACAATGCGGTCAGTTCATCAGTTGACTCTGGGAGAAAAACAAGTTAACTCGGGCTTAGTCAGTAAAGGGTTAAACGCGCGTAACTCACGAATGAAAAATCACACCGGGATCTGGTTTGAACGAGTGTACACTTTGTAAATCCGGCGCTACCTAGGCCACCAAAAGTGAACGGTTGATTCAACACCCCCGACCAGATACTCGTTTGAAAGCCCACGAAAAAAGACGAGTATTGATGTAGATTGGAATTAAATCGATGTCTGCTATAATGTATTCGAATGGTAGCCGGCCAAAGTTTGAACCATCTCGAAATTTGACAGCGGGACTTATTTTTGCATAGGCCTAGAGCCGGATTTAGGCATGGGCCACATGGGCTGTGGTCCAGAGTGGCATGGCAGATTTCTGGAGGCGCCAAATTTTTCAAGGAAGTTTTTTTTTGGTTTTTGTTTTTTTTTTTTCATGAGTGCTGTCGCAAGTGCAGATTCGAAATTTAAGGGACAACTTCAGCGCTGGATTTACACTTTTGCCGCCCATGGGCCATCTGCTTATTTACCGCTCCCTCGAAGCCCACACTTTCTAGGGGGTCTTGGGCGCATGTATAAATCAATGAAAAACCCTTGTGGGCAATGGATTCCATTCGCCAGGCTGAAGCGATAGTGGGGTCACAAACGGGGTTTTCGTGACACCACCTATTTGCCCATGTTTAAGACTCATGAGTTGACATGCATAAGTGAAAGAGCCTCAGATGCAAAAGATATAAAAACCCTTGAGGGCAATCGACTCCTTTCGCCAGGCTGAAGCGATAGAGAGGTCACAAGGGGGGTTTTGGTGACATATCACCATTTTGCCCATGTTTAAGACTCATGAGTTGACATGCATAAGTGAAAGAGCCTCAGATGCAAAAGATATGAAAACTATTGAGGGCGATGGATTCCATTCGCCAAGCTGAAGCGATAGTGAGGTCACAAACGGGGTTTTCGTGACACCACCTTTTTCCTCATGTTTAACACTCATAAGTTGATATGCATGCGTGAATGAGCCTCAGATGTAAACAGCGCCAGCGCTGAATTGCCACTTTACCCCCCCCCCCCCCTCATTTCCCCATTTTTGGCCGAACGGGGGGCGATCGTCCCCCCCCCCCCGTATCCGCCTATAATCTTTGTTTGGAACGCTCCTCGCCGGATGCCGCCATTACTAAAACATCCATATACTCTGCCCAAGGGGGAAAGAGCGAGAGAGACTAGAATTCTAGAGTCCCTTGATGGAAATATTGTATAGGGAGTACCGACACGACACTTTATGCATTTTGACAGGAGTCGATTTTGTCGACCGCGTGAACGCATTCGAAGGTTAAGTTCGACAGTGGACCAGTGGTGGACTGGCGGATTTGCCGGCATTCCGGTCCGTTCCCATACGTTCCTCTACGAATCGACTCCTTTCGTGTGGAGCCCAAAGATTACTTATACATACAGATATGGCATTAGCCATCTCGCCCGTGTTAAGTGAAAAATGGATAAAACGCCGGCCGTGATACAACCGGGCATACAGAGGGGATCATAAAGATTACAGAGAAAAGATTACATTTTCCATGTTTGTCTGTTACAAAACTGTTCCGTATTCCACGTTCCACTGTTCACGTTCCGTGTTTGTTCTAGTTCCGCAAACTAACACAGGAAATGTGGAAAACGTAATCTTTTCGAACCAGAATTCTGTAATCTTTATGATCCCCTCTGTATGCCCGGTTGTATCACGGCCGGAGTCAACTTAACAAAATTCGGGCTAATGCCATATCTGTATGTATAAGTAATCTTTGGTGGAGCCTTCGATGTCGTCGACTCCTGCTCGACTCCGTGAGAGCCTAAAACCAACGACCAATCACAACTCGTTGAGCTCGTGTCGGTACTCCCTATACAATATTTCCATCAAGGGACTCTATAGAATTCCTGCGTACGCCATTGACAGACCCATTTTTAAGGCTCAAAGCTCCATTTTTCTGGCTTAGTCTAACCTCGCGCTAATAAATGTTAACAAAAATGGGTCAGCTTTGTCAATTGACTCTCTTATTAGTCCAAAATCAATGGCGGCTCGTGAAATGCGATATATCGATGCCCTCTCCATTTAAAACTATGTATATAAAAGTATCGATTTCTCGGGGGGGGGGGGGGGCTCAAATGCATCCCCTGACCACAGAATACTCTTAATTATCAGAACGGAAACTCTAATTCATTTTGAAACATTCTTTACTTCGGGCCGCCATGTTCGAAAGTGAGTATCTTCGGCAATCTTCGGCAGATCTTCGGCAACTGGCCGAGTTGTGATTGGTTGTATAGCCTGAAAAAGCATGTCCGCCATCTTGAGAAGTGAGTGGGCACAGTTGCCAGTTTGTGCCAGTAAATTCCAAATCTTGTTTCCATTGGCTCTTATGGGAGTTTCCCTTCTGATTGTATTATTCTGGGCCCTGACGATCGATCCTTTTCTATAGTTTTAACCCTTTCTTGGATAGTGGTACACATGTGTACCATTTTATATAACATGTGATTCAATGGAATTTAAATAGACATTTTTCAAAAAGTCGTGTGACCCATCAAAGTTCTTAAAAAAGTGTCCTCTGTCGAACGGTCTAAATAAATCTCAAAAAAACTCAAATCCCAAAATGCGTGCATGAAAGGGTTAAATGGAGAGGACATCGATATATCACATTTCACGAGCCGCCACTATGCAAAATATAATATTGATAACAAACCTTGTTGGGCCATTGCTGCCACTGCAAAGAGGGTGGCGCAGCTTGGAGACAGCACGCGGCCTTTTTCAAAGCGATGACCAACCTCCAACAAAATGGTCGAACATAGAAGTATCGCTCCAATCGAAAGCCAGGTTTGAGAAGGGAATGAATCGTAAAGTGCTCGCCAACGGGAGAAACCTTTCGGATGTACGAACATGAACGCAATTCTGAAAGAGATTAGTTATTTAGTTCTTTAAATATAAGGGGTGCTCATGTAGCCGCCTTCCCAAGCAGCATTTTGCAACGGAAAAATTTCCTTTTATTGGAAAAAAGTTTTAAAAAACTGCAGCTAAATCTTCGATTTTTGCAACATTTTTGCAACATTTGAGCGATTCGGCACGATTTTATTGCAAAGATTTGTCAACTGTTTTGTAACTTTGTAAAGAAGGCATCTTTATAAAAAGAAAGAAAAAAAAAAACAACAATATTTTGCAACTTTCCCGACAATTTTTGATAATTTTTTTCTTGTCCTGACCCCCCCCCCCCCCCCCCCCCAATTCCGGGGAAATATCCTGCTCTGAAAACATTCATTGCAGTAATGTTGGAACATTTCGTAAAAAATTCAATTTTTTGTAAATATTTTTCCATAACGAAAATGACAGACAGGTAACCAAAACTAGGAATCCTATTCAGGATGCGTGCCGTGAGCGCGAGCAATCGAGTAGGTGAACTGCTTTTATAGCACTTGGTGAGTTTGAGCGAAGGAGTGCCCGCGCTTTTCGACCGTGTTGTGAATGGCACTGAAAGCGCCTTCAAATTAGACGATATACCGCATGCGTTACACTGAGAGACTTAAACAGGCGAACATAGATTTAGCCGTGATAGCCATCAGCGCTGCAGGGCGTCGCGTCGTTTCGAGTTCGGTTTGGGGGGAGGGGGGTAAAAATGTGATGACTTTTAATTTGTTTTATTTTTTGTTTATTTGTTTTTTTAAGGTAAAATCACTATTGTTGGGCAATGGGGCTATTGCACACTTTTGCTATAAGCGATTTAATAGTCGATAATGGCGTAAAAACCTCAAAAAATAACGATGGCGACACTAAAATTTTCCAAAATCCACTCCTAAACTCAATAAACGCAGTTATTTGCGGGAGCGTAATGGTGGCCGAAGGCACTAACAATGGGAGATTCCCATCTAACAATTCTGAAACTCCATCAAGAAGTGACCAATAAGAGACTACTTTCATTTGACACCGGTGTCACTTGGTGTTGCGGTACCATTCATCGGATGTTGATCATCACTCTGATGACTAATTACTCTGTGAATCATCCTTGTCAACATAGAAAGAGTGACGAAATTAAGATAGGAATCTCCCATTGTTAGTGCCTTCGGCCACCATTACGCTCGCGCAAATAACTGCGTTTATTGAGTTTAGGAGTGGATTTTGGAAGTTTTCAGTGCCGCCATCGTTATTTTTTGAGGTTTTTACGCCATAATCGCCTATTAAATCGCTTATAGCAAAAGTGTGCAATAGCCCCATTGGAGGGACACACGTCACACAGTGTAGTAAGTCAATAGGAGGGGTCAGACATGAAATAAAAGACTAAACATGGAAATTTGAATGTATTTACTGTCAAAAACCAACTATAAAGGGTGATTTTTGTATACGTAGCGTATATTAGAGCTCGTTTCAGAAGTGAAGGCGGACCAAAACCATAATCTTTGGCGAATTTTCAACTTTTATTCCTTCAAATCAATACCGAATTTGCCCCTGACTTTATTCTTTTGTGTTTAAAGTTTTCCTCATTGAAAAGTGAACTCTCAATTTCATTTTTATTAATTTTCATCGAGATATATCAGAAATAATGTTGACAAATTCCAAAGATTATCGGTCTAGGTCCGCCTACACTTCTGAAACTACCTCTAACAAAGATTTAAAAGCACACTTAAAGTCACCGCGCTGTGTCTGGCCTCTCCCATTGCCTCGCTCCACTGTGGGACGTTATGGTCTACGGTGATTCTTCAGCGCGTTTAGTGCCGATTCCTGCCACCAGAGCGCTACCGTTCGATTAATGTCAAATTACAGGCAATGAGCTATAACTTTAGAGTGGCACATCAAGGAACGTTCCGCTGGTTCATTGTTGTCACCTAGGGCGCCGCCATCTTGCCGTAAAAATCGATTTTGAGGTTAAGTTTTGTACGTTGTTTCCGGTCGTTTCGTAAACAAACTCGGGCATCGCCGGAAACGACCTACGAATCTGCCGTCCAAATTCCCGCCAAATTCCGAACGACCTACAAAATTTAACCTCAAACCTTGGAATCTGCCGTCCAAATTCCGCTTTTTCCCGGGATTCCTTCTACCCTGTGTGGCACAAGGTGGACCAGCCCGCTGCCACTCTAAAGTTATAGCTCATTGATTACAGGCCGAAAGCAATTTATATTTAAGAAAACAGAAAGTCAGGTACTAAATATAATCATCTGAGGAATGTCTCTGCAAAAATATAACTTCAAAAATAAGGCTGAAAGTACCTACCAAAAATAAAATATCGCATTTCGATACAAGAATCTATTTGCGATATTCCATTTTTTGGTACTTTTAGCCTTATTGTTAAAGTTATTGGTGAGATATTATGCGGAGACGTTCTTCATTTGATTAACTAATAACTGACTTTCCATTTTCTCAAATATAAATTAGGTACCTACTTTATTCCGCCTGTTATTTGACATAAATCGAATGGTAAAGCGCTCTGGTGGCAGGAATCGGCACTGAACGCTGAAGAATCATCTTAAGGTGATTCTAAGTCAGGACCGCCGTTTTGCGGATCTTTAATGGTATTCTACAAATCATCAGTGATTTAACCGGTTGAAGGAAAGATTACTGATTTAAGTATTTCGTAAGCCACTTTGATACTTCTTAACTGATATTTGTAATCTTTGCTGCAATTGGTGAATCACCGGTGGATTGTGGAATGTCATTAAAGATCCGCAAAACGGCAGCCCTGTAGGTGTAACTTTTCCAGATATTTCAATCCTATGGATAGCGCCACCAGTCGCTTTTTGGAAAAGTCGTGTTTTTGGCGTTAACAACTGAAACCATAGATAAAACGCAAAATCCAACAACGTCAGCACTTGCAAATTTTTTGAGCCCAAAATGAGCAAGATTGGTTTAAAATTAAAGCCGTAAATCATGAAATTCGTTTCGCCGTAAGCTTAGTGAGTGAGAGTGAGCGCGAGTGATGATACGTCTATCTGCCTCACTCGCACTCATTGCGGCTTACGGGAAGTTTCGTATTTCATAATTGCCGGCTTTATTTTTGAGCGTTTCAGCCTGAAACTTTCAGGGTATCTTCCTGCGGGCCGATCATTTACTTCATCGTTAAACCGATCGTTATAACTGTCTACGAGTGATGCTATTGGTCGAATATTGTAAAACTTAGCCGTTGCTATGGTAACCATCGTTATAGTGTCCGTTTTTTAAAGGTTACTCATGAGTAGCCTTTATAAAACGAAACTCTTAACGATGGTTACCATAGCAACAGCCAAGTTTTACAATTTTCGACCAATAGCATCACTCGTAGACAGTTATAACGATCGATTCAACGATGAAGTAAATGATCGGCCCGCTGAAGTATGCTCGCAGGTGCTGACGTTCTAGCGTGAATGGAGCTGTTGCAAACTTTTGCTACAGGCTTATTAATAGTTGATTACGGGGTAATACCCAGTAAAAATAACGATTAGCGCACTAAAAAATCACGAAATCCACTCCTAAACTCACAAAATGCTTTTAAACGCGAGACCGTAATGGCGGCCGAGGCCGCGGTTTTCATATGGCAATTGTGTGCTTCTTCTTCTTCTTGTGTGGTGTTGCGAGACTACCTCCTGTAGATGGCGCTGATTGAAGATAGGGAAACCCAATGCAAACCGCGGCCCCGGCCGCCATTACGGTCTCGCATTTAAAAGCATTTTGTGAGTTTAGGAGCGGATTTCGTGATTTTTTAGTGCGCTAATCGTTATTTTTACAGGGTCTTACCCCATTATCAACTATTAATTAGCCTGTAGCAAAAGTTTGCAACAGCTCCATTCGTCAAACTATAAGCAAAAAACTGTTGACTTTTTGAGCAGCGCGACTTGGTGTCCACATAGTTGGAACTTATCGACCCTGAAATCACCTTAAGGAAGGGAGTACAACTTTGTTAGCACCAAGCTCAAGGTATATGGAAGAACAGGTATGGACAGGAGGCGGAGCCTATCTCAGTAGGTGACGGCTAGGTGACGGCTACGTCACAGATGTTCTAGACGGTCGCGATAAAATTCGCCTACCCCTATCTCTCGCTACTGCAGTATGTGACGGCTACGTCATCGCCAAAGCAAGTGTGTCGTTATCATTTGGCGGGAAAACTCGAAAGCCCCTTAAACCCCGCCTCCTGTCCATACCTGTTCTTCCATATACCTTGCACCAAGCTTATTTTCTTTTTAAAAACTAATACGATTGTTTCAAACCTGAAACTAGATGCTACGCTGATGGCAGTACGAACGTAATTTATAATCTTCTTCCTTTCCTTGACTTCAAAGACGCTGAATCCTACTTCAACCGTTGAGTTTTGTAAGAGACCAACGATACCGTCGTAGATGAGCTCAGCTGCTGATTCTGAACTTCTTCGAAACCCATAAAACTGAGTTATGTAAAAAGTTGACCTGTTTGTAGAACCAAAATGCACAAAGCTCTTAGCTTCTGAGAGAAAATACGATTAATTGTTTAGACAAAAAAACTGCTCAACTTATACTATACTGCATATATTCCGCTAAGTACTGTGGTTGAAGATGATCTCAGCGAAATAGATTTTTCTGCAGGCCCTGAAAAAGGGCGTGTCTCTTGTTCCGGAATCGTTTTCACGGGTTTTGAACCGGTTACCTATAGAGGTTCAATGAAGTTCTTGTCGATAAGGTAAGTGACCCAAAGGTTACGTATGCTTGGGGCCAACATGCACGTATAAGTCATGAGAGATAAAAAAAACTAAATATGTCAATTTACTATTAAGACAGTTGACTATCATATGTAAATTTCATTTTTTGTTAAAATTTGCTTGTTTTTGAGGTTTTTTTGCGTTTGAAAAAGAGGAGGGTTTTGACATCGCGCAAAACATGCACCTAAGGTGGCCACCCCTAATATTTTTGATGCACCTAAAGGTAAACTCCCCCTTTTAAATCTCAGTAATAAGTATTCAAATGCTATTTTATAGTTCAAAAAAGGAATCTAGACCCTAGTTACACCAGAAATAATAATGATTATGATGAATTGAAAGTCAAAAGTGGAATCAATTTAAGGGCTAAGCTTTTACGATTGTTTACTTCCATAAAAATTAGCTGAAGACTTGCGAAAATGGACGTTTCACTGTTCCGCGCCGACTGAATCCCCCGATGCTCTTCATTTTTGGAGTGGGGGAAGCGATAGCATCCTGCTACTCAGCACTAACGCCATATATCGTCAATTCGTGTAATTAACTGAAATAAGCTGGGGTGGGCCACCTTAAGAGCCGGGCCACCTTTGGGTCACACACCTTATAGCAGTTCAGAAATAACCGGCGGCCAATCAGCGAGCGATAAACATCTTTCCAGGTCGCTATGACTCCATTTCGACGCACTCATATGTACATTATATGCATGTAGATCCGACCATAAAAATTTCGCCCCCCCCTTCTGACAGATTAAAATGTAGGTTTTCCTCTGGAGAGTGTCCAGAGGTCCTTTCACGGAAAATTTGAATTTTTGACCCTTCTGAATAGCTCATTGAAGCGATTTCCTTCGCATATTGGAGGGAAAATTCTAAAATCGCAAATAAAAGCGTTTATCGAGTGAAGGAGTGGATTTCGGAAGTTTTTAGTACTGCCATCGTTATTTTTGGAAGTTTTTATACCATTATCAACAATCAAATCGATTATAGCAAAAGTGTGCAACAGCCTTATTAGCCCATGTCAACTCCGTAAATTTTGGCCTGGGTAGATCATCTGCAAATGGGGCAGTTGCAAGGGTCTGAAATTTTGTGTTTTTCATAAAGAAAATGATAGTACTTGATGAGCTGAGAACAATGGTACCTTTGGTTTTTTCCGAAGTGTTTCGGTTTTGGAGATACGCACGTTCAAAGTTGTAAAAAATCGTGGGCGTAGTGACGTCACTACACGGAAGTCCCATTTAAAACAATGTATTTTGGGCCAAAATCTCATCTCCGGAGCAATGGGACTTAATTAGAAACCAAAGGCATCTTTGTTCTCAGCTCATTGAGTACTTTCATTTTCTTCATGAAAAACACAACATTTCAGACCCTTTCAACTGCTCCATTGCAATGTTTAAAATTCATTCGACTCACGTAAAGTTGTGGATATCTGACAGGAGCCCCCACGTCAGGTAATCTCGTCTCCCATAATAATCTTTGTTTCTTTTGTAGAACGGGTTCAAAAGCTGAGGATCGTCTATTCCCAATTCTGGCAGCTTAAACATAGAATATGTATATGAAGATTATAGGTATTATGACTTTCAAAAGAAAGTATCCTGCCTGGTCTAAAAAGTTGGTCCTTTATTTTCAACGAAAATTTCGACGTACTCATGACATGACGTACTTTAAAAAGAGCGTTCTGATAAGTTCTTTGCACTTTGAAACCGCAGAATGGGGCTGTTGCACACTTTTGCTATAAGCGATTTTATTAGTCGATTCTGGTGTAAGAATCTCCAAAAATAACGATGGCAGTACAAAAAACTTCCGAAATCCACTCCTAAACTCAATAAACGCTTTTGTTTGCGCGAGTGCAATGGTGGCTTAGGGCAGTAATAATGGGAGATTCCCATCTAACAATACTGTAACTCCATCCAGAAGTGACCAATAAGAGACGACTTTCATTTGACACCGATGCGCGGTGTTGATAGCTGTCACGGACTCACGGTACCATTCATCGGATAAGGATCACCACTCAGATGACTAATCATGGTATATGGAGAACAGGTGTGGACAACACTCTGAGGTTGGCTCTGATTGGTTGTGAAAATAGCGACTCCGCCGCCATTTTTCTGATCGCGCGATTCAAACTTAGATTGCACATCTTGAAAAGAAAAGTGAACAACGTAATTGATGATGTTAATCCATTCTATAGTCACAACATTAACATTTAAAGATAAAAATTACATTGCATTGTTCAAATAAATAAAGTATTGCTTCAGATAAAATTCCCCTTCAAACCTAACCACAAACAACAATGCGAAATACACGGTGTAAATAGGAGACAAGATGGCGGCGAAGTAGCTTTTTCCCAAGTGGCCACGCCCCCTGAGTCCAGTGTTGTCCATACCTGTTCTCCATATACCTTGATGACTAATTACTCTGTGACTCATCCTTGTCAGCATAGAGTGACGAAATTAAGATGGGAATCTCCCATTATTACTGCTCTAAGCCACTATTACACTCGCGCAAATAAAAGTGTTTATTGAATTTAGGAGTGGATTTCGGAAGTTTTTAGAGCTGCCATCGTTATTTTTGGAGGTATTTACACCAGAATCGACTATTAAATCGCTTACTTACAGCAAAAGTGTGCAACAGCCCCATTGCTTAAAGATTGCCTGGATTCAAAAGAGTAAAAATTTCGACCAGGGTACTTTCTCTTTAAAAAATTATTGTATGTACCTACTTGTCCTACTTACAACTACAAAACACGAGTGCGCCAGTGATGTAGCGTGCAATCTAGCAACGTTGCATTTCGTCCATTTAACTCTTTAAATACCAGGCCCGAGTTTTTATCTCGTATCTCTATCTCTCTCATTGACAGTAAAAGCACTGCAAATCGTCAACACTTGCAAAATAATATTTCATCGAGTGCCTTCAATTATTGGGTTAGGCAAAGTCATCCCCGCGGTGTACGAATATTTAACTACCGACTGAATTCGAGCGAGTCATAGAGGTCGTTTCACGAAAGTTGACCGGGCGATGACACATTGGTTGTTCACTGCGCAGAGACGAGTTTGCGTTTTTGCGCATGTGCAAGAACCCAAACACGCCTTTGCACAGCGAGCCACATGATCTGGTCATCGGCCTTCTTTCGTGAAACGAGCTTCAACTTACAAGGGGAACGTCCCAAGTGTCCGCCTCCGATTTTGATGAAATATAGCTCAAAATCTTCCTTGAGTGACGCTGATTAACACCCTGCATTTACTTTTTGCGAATGCGCCTTTAAAGTTGGAGAAAAAAAAGTTCAAAGTTCGCAGCTGAACTGCCCGAAATCGTCAGAGCGTGCTAAGGGTAGAAAAATCGTTCGATATTCTCATAGAGAATCTGGAGTGTAGTGGCGAAGGCACGCGACTCGCAGACGAGCGGACCCAGGTTCAAATCTCGGCCGATCCTTCATACTTTTGCACATACTTTTCCTCCCATTATCAAGTGTTTCTCGCCGTAATATTTCTTTGATAATCTTCTCAACATTATTTTTACGTTATATTCACGTATTTCCGTGAATAGAAAATTCGTTTTAAGTACCTCGAAATCAAAAATTCGACGGCACTCGAGTGGGTGTTCGCGATAAATGTTACTGAAAGAAAAATTAACATACGAATAATTTTAGAAAGGTTTTTCTAGGACCACCTTTAAAACTCACATGCATTTGAAATAGCCTCCAAAAATAATTTAAAAAATGGAGACAGCAGTACAAAATTAAAAAATGATATCTTGCAAATCATAGTTATTTGAGTTCCCTAATTCGCGATTCAAAGTTCCAAAATTATTCGTAAGTTTTAGGGGGTATTTTCAGTGTTTTTCTCGAGTAACATTTATCGCGAACACACACTCGAGTGCCGTCGAATTTTTGATTTCGAGGTACTTAAAACGAATTTTCTATTCACGGAAATACGTGAATATAACGTAAAAATAATGTTGAGAAGATTATCAAAGAAATATTACGGCGAGAAACACTTGATAATGGGAGGAAAAGTATGTGCAAAAGTATGAAGGATCGGCCGAGACTTGAACCTGAGTCCACTCGTCTGCGAGTCGAGTGCCTTCGCCACTACACTCCAGACTCTCTACGAGGATATCGAACGATTTTTCTACCCTTAGCACGCTCTGACGATTTCGGGCAGTTCAGCTGCGAACTTTGAACTTTTTTTTCTCCAACTTTAAAGGCGCATTCGCAAAAAGTAAATGCAGGGTGTTAATCAGCGTCACTCAAGGAAGATTTTGAGCTATATTTCATCAAAATCGGAGGCGGACACTTGGGACGTTCCCCTTGTTAGTTGATTCCTTCTCGTATTCTTAATCTACAGGGTGTGGCAAAAGTCTCCCCCCCAGGGGCCGGAAAATGTCGGTCCGAAATGATCAAACTACATTAGTGGATGGTGAGGATTTGAGCATGCTAGTAGATAGTTTACGGCCTCACCATGCATCTTATCATGTACTTTTTCGGACCAACATTTTTCAGCCCCAGGGGCGTCATTTCGAGTCTGGCTTGGGGGGGGGGGGTAGGGTGATTCTTATTTTTCAAAAATGAGTATTTTTGGTGCAAACGGTCGATTTTTTGTTCTTTGTGGTCTAAAAAATCGACCCATATCAAGCATTTTGAAAAAAATTGACCCTAAGTGGTCCCTCATCGGCAAAAAGGGCGTAAGTACAAAATATGAATTTTTGGGTGTTTTAATAGTCAATTATGGTGTAAAAATATAGCCACTTTTGGCCCTTTTAGGACTGGAATTTTCATTATTTTTGGCTTATCTGCAGTCCTAATGCCACAAAAGTCCATTTTAAGATATGCGTAAAATGCTCTCGCCGCGCTTTATTCCAGGTAATGGGTGATTATTTGAAGAACCAATTCCCACCAAAGGTTTTTTGGGCTTAATCGCTTCGTCTTGGTGTCAGTAATGACCACCTAAAAGTCCCCATGCCTTGGTGCTGTGCTAAATTCAGGATAGGGGGGGGGGGAGGGGCCCCAAAATCGATTATTTCAATATATATCGAAAACGATGCAAGATATAAAAAAAATCGATGCATGTTTTTTGTTTCTGAGGTAATTTCCAACAAGAAAGGTTTCTTGTGTTTTTACGCTCTGACGACGTCTAAGCTCTCAAAAACACGCTTAAAGTTTTCGGCGATTTTCAGGAAAATTGATACCTACCCCGTGGCAATGCTCATTTAACGCAACGTTATTTTTAATGATTTCGATCGCCTTATCGTATAGCATTTAGAGTGCTCCGATTTTTATAAAATTAGGTGTCTGGGGGTTTTTTAGGTAGCTGATTTCATTTTTGGAGTCCAAATTTCCCTTAAACGTGATTCAGACAAGCTTTTTGAGCTTTTATCACAAAATACAACTTTTTAGATAAAAGCTCAAAAAGCTTGTCTGAATCACGTTTTAGGGAAATTTGGACTCCAAAAATGAAATCAGCGACCTAAAAAACCCCCAGACACCTAATTTTATAAAAATCGGAGCACTCTAAATGCTATACGATAAGGCGATCGAAATCATTAAAAATAACGTTGCGTTAAATGAGCATTGCCACGGGGTAGGTATCAATTTTCCTGAAAATCGCCGAAAACTTTAAGCGTGTTTTTGAGAGCTTAGACGTCGTCAGAGCGTAAAAACACAAGAAACCTTTCTTGTTGGAAATTACCTCAGAAACAAAAAACATGCATCGATTTTTTTGACATCTTGCATCGTTTTCGATATATATCGAAATAATCGATTTTGGCCCCCCCCCCCCTATCCTGAATTTAGCACAGCACCTAGGCATGGGGACTTTTAGGTGGCCATTACTGACACCAAGACGAAGCGATTAAGCCCAAAAAACCTTTGGTGGGAATTGGTTCTTCAAATAATCACCCATTACCTGGACTAAAGCGCGGCGAGAGCATTTTACGCATATCTTAAAATGGACTTTTGTGGCATTAGGACTGCAGATAAGCCAAAAATAATGAAAATTCCAGGTCTACAAGGGGCAAAAGTGGCTATTTTACACCATAATTGACTATTAAAACACCCAAAAATTCATATTTTGTACTTACGCCCTTTTTGCCGATGAGGGGCCACTTAGGGTCAATTTTTTTCAAAATGCTTGTTATGGGTCGATTTTTTAGACCACAAAGAACAAAAAATCGACCGTTCGCACCAAAAATACTCATTTTTGAAAAATAAGAGTCACCCTAGGGGGGGGGGGGGGGTCTGATGATTTTTTTCTTCTTTTTTTTTCTTTGCTCATCGGTATTATTTTAGAGCCTTAGAGCCGGCTTGGGGGGGGGGGCAAAAATCTGCTCTGAACAATGTTTCCATCATGGTAAGTACTCTGAGTGACCACTGCAGCAGTTACGCGTGCGAGAGTGTGGAACTGGGACCAAATAATGTTAGGTCCCGAGCATTGAATTGCGTGCATCTTGCGTGCGGTTTCGACCAATGAGAGAGCTTACGCACGGTCATGTGACCGTGCGTAAGTTACGATCGGGACCTAACATTATTTGGTCCCTGGTCTGCAACGGCTCTCCCATCCCACCCCACCCCACCCAACCCGCACTGGCCCCAGCCCCACGCCTGCAAGATGCGAGGAGTATGAAGAGTTGCCGAACTGGAACCTTGAAGGCAAAACTTAGCACTTGAAAATCTCGCAACAATCTTTAATTCGTCGATAGTAACTGTCCTAAAAATACGCAGAGCAGCAACTGGCAAGGCCCGCATTTTGTATGGGACTGACGGTCCTCTTGACTGATGAATGTTGAGAACTTAGGTATTATTTCGTTTCAATGCTAATGGGTCTGTTGCATACTTGTTCTACAAAATTATAGAACCTTGATTCCTATGTCAAATTCGGCGAAAATAACGATGCGCACATTAAAAACGTTCAAAATCCACTCATTAACTCAGGAAATCACTTAACAGCCCGCGCTACACTAGACACTATTTGCACCGGTAAACTACTACATAGACGGAACCACCGTGCATAAGTAAACAACATCGTAACTACAAAATGATGGAATTCCCTTCTAAATACATGAGCTGTTGGCTGCATTTGCTGTCTGGTCTGTTCGGTTTATCAAAGATTATACAAAATAATATAATAAATGTAGGCATCTAAACGAAACATTCTAATGTTTGAAAGTTCTGTTCGTGTTTACATAAACGAGATGGTTCCATCTATGTATGTAGTTATAAGTCGGCGATAAAGTGTCTAGTGTAGCGTGGGTTGTTTGAAATGGAAGGTATTTCCTGAGTTAATGAGTGGATTTTTAAAGTTTTGATTGTGCGCATCGTTATATTTTGCCGAATTTTACGTTAGAAACAATGAGTTTATATTGATGTAGCGAAAGGACGTAACAGACCCATTCTCAGCAGTCAGCAATCGCGGTGAGGACCAGGGCTGCCGTTTTGCGTATAATCAATGCTATTTTTCTATTCACCGATGATTCCACCGGTTGAGAGAAGATTACACAGTTCAGTTCAGTGTATGACTGTAATGCACGAAAATACTCTGATCTGTAATCTTTCCTTAATCGGTGGAAACTCCGTTGATTCATTAAAATATCCGCAAGTTTTTTAAAGTCATCGACGACTCCACCGGTTGAGAAAAGATTACAGATGCGAGTTTTTTAGTTTATTACAGTCATTCTCTGAACTGAGCTGTGTAATCTTTTCTCAACCGGTGGAATCATCGGTGAATTGAAAAATAGCATTGATTATACGCAAAACGGCAGCCCTGGTGAGGAGCTGGTAAAATATTGAATCAATCTTACTGCAACTCCCACGGTAATCGTTTTCCCGTGCATGTTCCTCCTCCTCTCAGTTTTAGGCTGGGTCAGCATCCACTCCAGACCCCTCTCTTTGGTCCATATCCCCGCGAACGTCATGTTTATCGGCCAACTCTTTGTGAATTTATACGCGTCGGTAATGACTGTGCGGTTCGACCCGATAGAAAACAATGTTACTTCACTTTCTGAGGTCATGCTTATATTGTATCCGTCTAGCTCACTAAGCCAGTCTTTCCTCCGACTCCAAATCACCCACTTAAATCTTTCCTTTTGCAGGAGGCACGGTCGAATCTGCGGAGGAAGATAACAACGGGATTTTAAATTTTCTATCGAGATTTATTTGTATAGGGTAAAACTAGCTACCTTTCATTTTCACACTGAAAAAAAAAAAAAAAAAAAAATCGGAAAAATACGGGCAAATATGGAACACCGACAAAATCCAGGTGTGACACCTGGAACTTCCAAGCGTCATGTCCGGAGGACACGGGTGCAGTGGCTTAGCCAAGGGGGGGGGGGGGGGGGGGGGGGGGGTCCAGGGGGGGGGGGTGACACCAAAATGTGTCATAAAAAAATGTAATTTTTAGCGTTTTTAGACAAATTAGACCAAATTAGTATGTTTGGGACCCCCCCCCCCCCCCCAGAAAAATTCCTGGCTACGCCACTGCACGGGTGTCAGCCAAGCCTAGATTTTGCCGTTGTTCCATATTTACCCGGAACGTCCGGGTCTCTGGGCCGTACTTTTTTTTTCAGTGCATTTCATTTATTTACTGGTCATAATTTAGCATGAATTAAACACGGAAAAAAAAGGCAAAACACAAAAATAAGACAATAAGTAACAAAATAGAAAACAGGGATCATTACGACCATGGGCGTAGCTAGAAAATGTTTCTGGGGGGGGGGGGGCAAGTTTGGAAACCCCAGTGGGGCGGGGGGTCGGGGGCCCTCCCTCGGAAAATTTTGCCGATTTAGCCGCCCTAAGACGTGATTTCAGGCTATCTTCACCTCGCAAATAATAAGAAGATAAACACGCGCGCAAAAAGTAATTGTATATGTTCCTTTGCATAAACCGATCTAATTAGAAAAATCTAACCTTAAAATTTTATTTTTTGGTACTCGTGAAATCAAATAATCATAACATCGTAAAACACGAAATAATGGGGAAAAAAGGGAGAGAAGGACCTTTTGAACGGATTCTCCTCTCGACGTGTTTTCCGTTTAATCACCAAAATTAAAAATACTTCATGCCGGTTAACAGTGTTTTTTATTTCGTTTTACGTTTTACAATTATTTTTTTTCCTTTAAATTATTAATATGCATTTTTTTTTTCAACATCGGATTTCCTGGGGGGGGGGGCTGACTCCATAGCGCAGCTACGCCCGTGGTTGCGACGACAAGTAACCAATATGCAAAGCATGATATGCATTAGTTGTTTTAAAACAACATTTTCGAAACATGACGCTAAGTTATACGCTAAACGGCAGCTCTGCTCGTGCACAAGCTCAAGTGGCAGTTTTTGAGCCAGTTGCGTAGCGTGCATTTTGGCAACGTTGTAATTCGTCCATTTAAACACGTGAAAAAGATTGAAGTATTGGGTGTGCGGAGAACACCTTTACATTCGACCTTTTACAAGGGTTTAAATGGACAACATACAACGTTGCCAAAATGCACGCTACGCCACTGTTTTGAGCCAGTTGCGTAGCGTGCATTTTGGCAACGTTGTAATTCGTCCATTCAAACACGTGAAAAAGATTGAAGTATTGGGTGTTCGGAGAACACCTTTACATTCGACCTTTTACAAGGGCTTAAATGGACAACATACAACGTTGCCAAAATGCACGCTACGCCACTGTTTTGAGCCAGTTGCGTAGCGTGCATTTTGGCAACGTTGTAATTCGTCCATTCAAACACATGAAAAAGATTGAAGTATTGGGTGTTCGGAGAACACCTTTACATTCGACCTTTTACAAGGGTTTAAATGGACAACATACAACGTTGCCAAAATGCACGCTACGCCGCGCCACTGTTTTGAGCCAGTTGCGTAGCGTGCATTTTGGCAACGTTGTAATTCGTCCATTCAAACACGTGAAAAAGATTGAAGTATTGGGTGTTCGGAGAACACCTTTACATTCGACCTTTTACAAGGGTTTAAATGGACAACATACAACGTTGCCAAAATGCACGCTACGCCACTGTTTTGAGCCAGTTGCGTAGCGTGCATTTTGGCAACGTTGTAATTCGTCCATTTAAACACATGAAAAAGATTGAAGTATTGGGTGTTCGGAGAACACCTTTACATTCGACCTTTTACAAGGGTTTAAATGGACAACATACAACGTTGCCAAAATGCACGCTACGCCGCGCCACTGTTTTGAGCCAGTTGCGTAGCGTGCATTTTGGCAACGTTGTAATTCGTCCATTTAAACACGTGAAAAAGATTGAAGTATTGGGTGTGCTAAGAACACCTTTACATTCGACCTTTTACAAGGGTTTAAATGGACAACATACAACGTTGCCAAAATGCACGCTACGCCACTGTTTTGAGCCAGTTGCGTAGCGTGCATTTTGGCAACGTTGTAATTCGTCCATTTAAACACATGAAAAAGATTGAAGTATTGGGTGTTCGGAGAACACCTTTACATTCGACCTTTTACAAGGGTTTAAATGGACAACATACAACGTTGCCAAAATGCACGCTACGCCGCGCCACTGTTTTGAGCCAGTTGCGTAGCGTGCATTTTGGCAACGTTGTAATTCGTCCATTTAAACACGTGAAAAAGATTGAAGTATTGGGTGTGCTAAGAACACCTTTACATTCGACCTTTTACAAGGGTTTAAATGGACAACATACAACGTCGCCAAAATGCACGCTACGCCACTGTGTTGAGCATGCTCGTCGCTTATGCCCCTGATACTCACATCGTGTAATAATGCTCTGTTTTGAGGACAATCGTAGTTCATCGCGAATCCGTGTATGTATTCTGTTGCTTTCACTCTCTCATCAAAAATTTTGCAGCTGAAATTTGTCAAAAACTGAGCAACGCCTCTGGCCAACGCGAATGTATAGTTTTCTTTCCTTGCAGTTACCTTATACCATATGTATTTCTCTGTAATCATTTGTAAACCAGAAAAAGAAAATCAAGATAGCAGGTTTTAAACTCACTCTGAGCCCTGGCAAAGTGGTCCATACACTATACAGGTCCAGGTCTATAACCAATGGGGCTTCTGCAAACTTTTGCTACATAGGAGATTGAAGAGTTGATTCTTGCTTAAAAACCCGTAAAAATGACGATGCGTAGGTACTCTTAAAAATCACGAAACTCGCTCTCAGAATCGAGCTTAATGGTGGAGAGACGCAGGTAGCATGGGAGATTCCTGTATCTAAATCGAGACATATCTCTGTGCCTCCGTACAGAAAGTGACATAATAGACAGATATCTCCCATGATACCTGCGTTGAACCGCTATTACGAACTTGCCGTTACAGCAGTCATGTGAGTTCATTGCTGAATGTTAGGCTTTCTTAGTGTGATTTTCGTGATTTTGCTGGTCTTTAAACCAGATTAGACTATTTATTATTTGCTTATAGAGAAAGTTGCAAGAGCCCCATTCTTCATTCAGTATGCGGATTTGTATTGTACATAGATTTCGCACGGATTTGTATAAATACACATAAGTTGATATCCGTATAGATTCATACGGATCCACACGAATCTACACCTACATATCCATGCTGTATCATTAACGGATCTAGCCCCCTAAAACGGAGGGAGGAATTTTCACCCCCCCCCCCCGAGGTGCGAACATCCCCACCACACCCCCTCTTCATTTTTCTTCCGTACTCATCCCCCTTTTCTCTCCTCCCTCGTTTCTCCCTTTATTCATCGAACTAGAAGGGGGGCGTCCTAACAACCCCCATCCCCCCACCCCGAATCAGTCAATGTACTGAACGGGGAATTTGTATGGAGTCTGTAGGGACCATTTTTAACAGGGAGGAATTTAACGGAGAGGATGCTGATGGTGGTTTCTGGTTGCATTTCACTTTCCTATCACCTCGTTAAAGTCTCTAATAAAAGGTCCTCTGATTCTCTAAAATAGCATGATTCATTCCAGATTTTCCTTGGACGTTTAGCATATTTGCTGTAGACCGTTTCAGCGTGGCGTCACGAAAAGAATTGGATCCAAACCAGTAGCGTACGCAGGGATTTGTCTTTCGCTCTCTTTCCCCATTTGATCACGTGAGTAGACAAAGGGACAGAAACAGGGGCTCGACCCTGGTAAAAGTTTTTCATTGGTGACCAATAAAACGGTTCAAATTCTCCAGTGACCAATGAATTTTTCATTGGTGACCAATGTAATTTCATTGGTGACCAATGTAATTTCATTGGTCACTGGAGAATTGGAACCGTATTATTGGTCACCAATGAAAAACTTTTACCGGGGCGAACCTCTATCTCCCTATCTCTTTCCTTTTCTAGTGCATACACTCACACAGGAAAAGAGCGAGAGAGACTACTTCCTGCGTACGCCATTGATCCAAACAAATGTTCTTAACTATGCTTACGTGACTGCTCCGTTTTAGTTTGCCTTAGAAAATGGAGGCGCATCCTTAAAAATAGGACACCGTCTCTATCAGCTGAATCGCGGGAGCTTTCGAAAGGAATATATTTAAATTGGGTAACTTCAGCTGTGTGTTATTAAGAAGATTCGTACGATGACTGTATCGTTTTAGTCTACCCTAAAAAAAGAAGGCGCACCGCAACGGAAGACATGGTCAGACACGGTTTCCATTCATTTTATTTGTCGAATTGCTAGAGGAGTATGGGTGCGCTTTTTTAACATGCAGTAAGTACTGCATGTTTTTTTTGTTTTTTTTTGTTTTGATTTTTGTTTTTGTTTTTTTTGTTTTTTTGTTTTGTTTTTTTTTAGGGTAGACTAAAATAATTTAACTTTTTCAGACCTGAAATTATTTTTGTTCAGAAATAGATTTTTGACCAACATAGTTGATCTTAGTGCTGTCTCCTCGTCTAAATTGATGCGCATATTGTATTTTTATGTTTTCCATAAGACTACATATTATTTCAATGTCCATTAGATTGGACTTCAGGTCTGAAAGGGTTAAAGGCCCAGCCCGAGTATACTCGTTTTTCTTCTATTCTACTTCACATTGTTTCAGTCTCCATTCCGGATAAACGCGATTATTTTAACACTTACAAGATAAGATGTCTTCGGGCGCCTTCAATGTATCGTATAGGCAATTTCAACTCCCCTAATACGAACAGTCAACTACCTTCCCTTTATAAAAGGAAGAGCGGCGTCCTTTTGAAATAACCTGGCCCCTAGAGGGTTAAATACTCGTTTCTTTCGAAAGTTTTCTATTATTATGGATGCGCCTTCATTTTCTAAGATAGATTAAAACGGTACAGTCGCGTACGAATTGTTAACTACTTTTCAACATGCAGATAGAGGCCATGCTCATTTCAGAGGTCATGCGTCTACACTACACTTCTGGAACAACCTCTGGCAGAATTTTTTTAAATCGCTATCATGTAATCTTTGGTAATTCCCCTTTAACTTCAATTGAGGCATTTTCCGGTATATGGGCGTATGGTGAAAAAATGACTTTCGAGAAAAACGCGTTTGAAAGTTCAAAACGTTATAACAAAACGTTGTATAGGTGCGTCCATTCGAACGATTGTTCCGTGGTTATTTTCCGTTCAACATATGAATGACTTTATATCACCTGTTAGGTCACATCGTCAAGATTTCAAAAACGAGTTCTCCAAAAAAAAGGGCGTAAATCACCATACGCCCATTTACCGAAAAATGCCTCGATTGATCGGTTACATCATATCACCTCTAAAAAAAACCGTTTTTATCCAGGCAATCACAACTACGGCCGAACACGATATGATAAAAACTAATGCCTACGTACCTGTTGTCTCACAAAGGAATAAGCGCAAACTGAAGGTGTTTTTCATCGCATAAAATTCAAGGATCATTTCTGTATCTGTCTCGTAGTTTTCGGCACAATTAGCAACGAGCAAGTAAAAAAAAGCAAGCGTTGAAACGAGACCAGTCTTCATCATTCTAAGTATTGCTCCAATAATTTTAAAAGATTTTGAAGTATTTCCGCACTTTTCATAAAAAGCAAATTTTATTTAGTGACCGAGTTTGGTCAAGGTTCGGTCATTTGGTGACTGAATGTATTGTATATAGTTTGATTATTTGTTTAATATTTTTCAGTAATGTTTTGCATAGCTCCGACGTTTAAAAGCAATTGAAGATGGCGGAGCTATGCAGGTATTATATAGGAGATTATTCCTATCCCACAGTGGCGGCTCGTGCAATCTGGCAACCGTGCACTTTTGCCATTTAAACGTATGCAAAAAGATCGATACTAGGTGAGGCGCTACGCCTCACCAAGTAATCGATTATTTTACACAGTTTTAAATGGAGGAAATCCATTGTTGCCACATTGCACGAGCCGCCGCTGCTATCCCATGGTACTTGCGCAGCTCCGCTATTACCCCTGAAACTTTTAAAGTTATACTTTTAGAGTCTTTGAGTGAACTTCATAATTTTTTAATGAGCTTATCGCAATTTTCTCTAAATTTTACTTATAGTCTGTTTTAATAGAGCGATATATCGTATCGATTGCCGTCCGAGGGCCTCTGGTTCCAAACAAACTCTGGTTCAATGTAATTTCCCCATAAGCGGATTTTTGAACGGAAATTTAGGGTACTAAATCAAACAATTTATGCGACCTTTTTGCGATTATGAATCCTCCGTCCTCGAAAATGCTTAATTTTGTCTGGTTCCACCCGTAAAACTGTCGGAATCAACAAGATATTACAGATTAAACAATGCATTTGGAGGTTGGAATCACCCAAATGTCATTGTTGTTGTTGTGGAATTGGCGGGATTTCGGGCGATTCTAACCTACAAATGCAACATTTAATCTGTAATATCTTATTGATTTCGGCAGTTTTAGTCAAGGAACCAGGCATAATTAAGCATTTTCGAGGACGTAGAATTCATAATCGCAACAAGGTCGCATTAATTGTTTGATTTAATACCCTTAGTTTCCGTTTAAAAGTTCGCTTATGGGGAAATTACATTGAACCAGAGTTTGTTTGGAACCAGAGGCCCTCGGACGGCAATCGATACGATATATCGCTCTACTAAAACAGTCTATTAATATACCATTTAAGGGGAGTGGGACATCCTATCTCAGCCCATGTTAAACCATCAATGTTTAAGGAACATTTTCTGAGGAACTATACTCAACCGATTTTCAAAAACTTTAGCTTGTTTGATTCGTGTTGTTACCCTCTTCACTTCAACACGTAGTTTTTTGAAAATCTTGAATTTTGAGAATTTTACGATCTTTTGAAATTTGGTTCCAAAAATGCATTATTTTTTGGTACTTGAAAATTCACAAAAATTCAGGGAAACAAAATTTTGAAAAAAGCCCGTGTTAAAATATGCAGGGCACTATGACGAATCAAATGAGCCAAAGTTTTTGAAAATCGGCCCAGTGGTTGCTGAGAAAATGTACCTCTTGTGTGAAAAAACACAAACTCGGGGAAAACACAATTTAAAAATTCCGGAAAAAACACTTTAAATGCAAAATGCACCTAATACTGTTTTTCTTTTTTTAATGAAATTATTCTTACAGAGTAGACTACTCATCAAAAATAAGTGAACTTGGTCTTAAATTAAAGCTGATGATATATGGAACAACTTTAGCTGAAAAAACGAATTTTTAAAATTTTGACCGAAATCCATGTCCCACTCCCCTTAATCGCTTACAGCAAAAGTTAGAAAGAGCCCCATTCACAAGTTTATGAAGATTTACAAGAAATGTCTTCCTCTGAACTAGTAACAAATTGAAACTGCACCTGACGAGTGAAGCTGAGCTTAGTTATGATGTATATGCGTGAGAATCAATCACCCCCCTTTCATTTCCCTCCTTCCCTTTCATTTCCCTCCTCCCCTTTCCCTCCCCTTTCCCTTCCCTGTCCTTCCACACCCTTCAACACCCCCCCCCCCTTTTCATTGCCACCCTTTTCCTTTCCGTGCCAGGTTACTGCAAAGCTGCCGTTTCGTGTATATCAGTGGCGTAGCATCATTGCAGATCGTCCATTTAAACCCATGAAAAAGATCGAACTGTCGGGTGTTCGGTGAACGCCTTCGTATTCGACCTTATACGTGGGTTTAAATGGACACAATTCTACGTTGCCAAATTGCAAGCTACGACACTGGTGTATATTCAAATGCATTTTTTTCGACATACTGATAATCCAGCCCGGGTTAACCAAAGAAGTGTACACAGTTCAGGTCAGTGCATGACTGTGATGCTTGAAAATCCTCTGGTCTGTAATCTTTTCTCAGCCGTTGGATTTAAATTTAAAAAAAAAAAAAAAAAAAAAAAAAAAAAAAAAAAAAAAAAAAAAAAAAGTTGATATTTTTGTATAATTTAACATTGATTCCACCGATTGAGAAAAGATTACAGATGTGAGTATTTTTGTGCACTACAGTCGAACGCGTGAACTATGAACTGTACGTAATCTTTTCAAGAAAGGTGGAATCATCGGTGGATTGAAAAATACCATTAAATATACAAAAAAAGGCAACTCTGGACTATCTTTGAGGAAATTGTTTCATTGACCTTGGTTTGACACATTGCAGCCATGTCGGGTTCGTTTCAACCCCCTCCCCCTCCCCCTCCCCCTCCCCCTCCCCCTCCCCCTCCCCCTCCCCCTCCCCCCGGCGCGGTAAATATTTACCCCTTGTCATCTTGTGTGCTTCAAAAAGCTTGTGTGCTTGTGTCGTTCAAAAAGCTTTTTACTTATTTATTGACTAATAATGGCGGTGTCTCAGAGTAAATAGCCCAAGTCTATTCAAGAGGTGGCTGCGTTTTCTTTTGAACCTTCCATACCCAAAACGTTTTTCAACAGGTAATATTGATTGTGACTCGTTAATATTTCTCGGGATCATTCTCTTTCCTTGCTGGATTTTACCCAAGAACTATGAGCTATTCAATCGCATGCAGCATAAATTAGCAAGATCCCTATTATGCAATGTGAGCTTTCTACACTGAGAAAAAAGTGGCTGTTAAAACTATAAGAATAGAACCATAATTGTTTTTCCCCTTGTTTCAATCATAACAGTCTGGACGCTTGAATATTCTCGAATTTCGCTTGTCTCTATGAAATTCCGATCGCCTCTTTATGGGAAATAAAGCGCGGGAATATATTATCGAAACATTCATTGGAACAATCGGAAATTTTTCTCGGTGTAAGAAGCTCTGCCACAGCTAAAAGCTCAGATAGCAATAGCTCAATCTGTAACCTTTGAAATTAATGTCTGACTGAGCAAGGACATCTGAAATCAGTTTTAGATTTGACGAAATACTGGTCTTGAAGAAATATTTCTCATGGTTTTATGCCCCCCCCCCCCCCCCGAGAGAGTCCCCCCCCCTATTTATTTACAACAACTGTTGAAGGACATTATTCGTTTACATGTATACATATACAATTATCCTATAACCATGGTTATTTTAGTTTTCCACTATTATGTACTATAGACGAATTGAAGAGTGTCGCGAGATTTTCGCGAGGTAAGTTTCGCCTTCAAGGTTCCGGTTCGGCCACTCTTCATACTCCTCACACCTTGCAGGCGAGGAGCCAGCAGTCCCACACTCACATACACGCATAGAGGTAGTTTCAGAAGTGTGGGCGCACTTAGACTGATAATCTTTGGAATTTTTCAACATTATTTCTCATGTAAGAAAAAGAAAATTAATGAAAATGAATTTGAGTTTTGGCTTTCTGTTGAACAACGCTTTGAATTCAAAAGTTTAAAGTCGGAGGCAAGTTTTGTTTTGATTTGAAGGGATAAAAATTGAAAATTTGCCAAAGATTATGGTCTAGATGTGCCTACACTTCTGAAACGAGCTCTAACTGCGGCAGTGGTCGCTTATAGTCCCTTGATGAAAATTTTGTACAGGGTGTACCAGACCACCCGAATGGGCATTTTTCTCGAAAACTACTGAACCAAATCATTTGAAACAAGAAAATCCAATAGAGGGAATTGACCCCAAATTTTTCATTTTTGATATTTCCAGAAACCACCGACAGTATCTTGGGGTTATTTGGGGGGTTCAAACAATTTTTTCAAGTTTCAAGGCGAAACTTAGCTCGTAAAGATATCGCGACAGTATTTAATTCTTCGATGGTAACTACACATCAGGTATACATTAATACAGTTCAAAGGACAGTAAGTAGAAATAATATATTTGTATTTTGCTTTTAACCTATCTTTTACTTTATACCACTCTAGCGAGAACAACTCACCTTAGCCAGTCACAACTACTATACCACAACCAAACAACTCAAAGTGAGGCACCAATAATAATGCTTGAGCCTCACAACTTATCGTAGTACTCTGAGGTTAGCTCAAAAGGTTTTCGTCTATTTAAGCTTCGGGTTGTCGACCTTCGTGGTCTGGTGGTCAACGCAACTGGTCACCAACTCAGAGGCCCCGGGTTCGAATACCGACCGAGGCGACAAGATTTGATGGACTCGAATCTTGTGGCCTTGGCAGGACATGGATGGAACCCAGTCCCCTTGATTAACTACATTCCTGTTAATAGTTGGCTACAGGCTCCTCAATTCGAGTATAAACCAATAAACATCCCAACTGTAAATCCTAATTTATTTTAATCTAATTTAATCTGATTTATTAATCTAATTTATTTACAATAATGTTTTTCTTTGTATTCTTTTCTACTCCTTACTAAAGCCACTTTGTATTTCTTGTTTTTTTGCTTTTTTTTGTGTTTGTTTTTTTTTCTCCCATTTCTAAACGAGTGAATTTTTTGTTGTTTTGTTTTTTGTTTTTGTTTTGTTTTTTTGTTTTTATTTGATTTGATTTGATTTTATACTTAAAAAAGCTATGTCGATAGCCACGTATTTGTGGCTGGCAAATGTATTGATTTTGTGCTTGTAAATATAATATAAATAAAAAAAGCTGTTAAAAAAAACAAAAAACAAAAAAAAATACAAAAACAAAAAACAAACAAAAACAAACAAAACAAACAAAAACAAAAAAACAAAAACCAAAAAAAAAGAGCTTTGGGTTATTGCGCGCTATTATCTAAAAACTGGATAGTTTCAATATTTGGATGGTGAGCATAGTCGATATTCGTACCGTATAGCGCTTCCCCAAATGTAGGATGTTGACGTTAACAATCCCGAGGTCCGTGGCCGTGGTCCTGCGAGAGAGTGATGAGAGATACACCTTTTGATTAGAACAGTGGCTCGGCTCGGGCTTCGAATCCGCTGGCTTTGTTCGGTAAAAAAAAAAAGAAATAAAAGTCACCTCGTCTTTAGCAACTAATGATGCGTTTGACAATGACTCACTCATTCGGCTTCACTCATGGTCATTTGCAATTAGTAATTACCTACTGCCGCGGGCATACCTACTTCAGTGGCGCAGCGTGCAATTTGGTAACCGTGTGTTCTGTCCATTTAAACTCATGAAAGAGGTCGAATTCGAGGGTGTTCACCGAACACCCATTAATTCGATAATTTTAATGGGTTTAAATGGAGAAAGTACAGCGTTGTCTCATTGCACGCTACGCCACTGGCAATGGGTCTGTTGCAAACTTTTGCTACAATGATAAAGAGTGTTTCATCGTAGGTAAAATTGCCCGAAAAGTCCATTGGTGGCATCAGAAAGTCATGAAATGCGATAGTAAACTCACAAGAGAAGTTTAATGAAATCCAAGATGGCGGTAAAATATCGAGCAATCTGTATGCATGCACCTTTAACATCCAAGGATTGCCAACGTTGACAACCTCACAGCTTCAGAGGTTATGTATTTATTTACGTTGTGATTGGGTGTGATCGATATTGTGAGGTTGGCTATACTTCGATGTTCGTGGTGCATGCATACTGCAGGTTGCTCAATATTTTACCGCCATCTTGGATTTCTTTAAACGTCTCTCGTGAGTTTCATACTGCATTTTATGACTTTCTGGTGCCACCACAGTGGACTTTTCAGGTGATTTTACATTAGATTAAACACTCTTAATAGTTGTAGCAAAAGTTTGCAACAGACCCATTGGCATATTTGTCATCAATGCGCTTTACGCACCACAATACTAAATATGCCATAATTTTTTTCCCATTTTTGATTATTTTATTATGTTTCTTCATCGTATATCCTCCCAACTTTTTTTGAATTTTCCCGCGAATGTATATACGAACTGTAATGAATGCAAATATCGTAACTATGATTATTTTCATGAACTTTCTTTTGTTTTTCTACGTGCGTTCACTTTTTTTTTTCGTTCTTTCACTTTTAATATTGAACGTAAAAAATTATGAGAGAAAAAAGAAAAAAAAAAACAAAAAACAAAACGCATGAAAAAAAATTGAGAGTTAGTGCCGTATTTCATGAAATTCATTACACCATGACCTTATAGTGAGAGCGAGTGATACTATGTCTATCTGCCTCACTCACACCTCATTAAAATGCTGAGAGGCTGATGGGAATGTTTGTGTTCAATAATCTCCGGCTTTATTTTTGAGTATTTCAGCTTAAATTTTTTAGAATATTTTCCTGAGATAGATTTGCAGGTGCTGACGTTCCACAAATTAGTAAGTCTTGCGTAAATGCATCAATTTCAGCCAAAACCTGTTGGTTTTTGGGCAGAGTGCTAATGGCGCGTCGCGGCCGGCGGGCGCCTTAAAGCGGAATCACCTTAAAAGCTTAAAGTCAATCCTCAAAAAGTGACTTGTGGCGGTGGCGCTATCTTTTGAGCCAGAATCTCACTTCAGACTGACGAGGAATCACCGCACCGTCAGTGAATACCCAAAACTTTCCAAAATAAAAATAAAAATAGTAATGTCCTGAAAAATCGATGATTCGGTCCTCTTGGTGTTGAGACTCAAGCGGCGCAAAGTGGGGCGAGTCAAGAGGATGGGTCGGACATGAAATTAATGACAAAAAATTTATATTTTTATGTTTTCACAGTCAAAAAACAAACTACGAAGGGTGATTATTGTAGGAAATTTGACAAATAAACACCAATGAAACCACTTTCAAACTCTTACGTTGCGTCTTAAGAAAGGTTTAAGAACGCATTTAAGGTGGATCCTCAGCGTTTAATTCCATATTCTGCCACCAGAGAAAGATACGTTCTTTAAATGGAAAAAAAATAATGGTAAACGCAAATAAATGAAAAAAAGGGCTTCGATGGAGCCTCGGAAGCAATCTAAGGAACATTTCAGTACAAACAGTGTATGCTAAAATGTTACAAAATAAGCGAGAAATTATTGCATTTCGGAAACCCCCCAATGGCGTCCAGCATAGAATTGGACGCCATTAGGGGGTTTCCGAAATTCAATAGTTTCTCACTTATTTCGTAACATTTTAGCGTACTGTTTGTACTAAAATGTTCCTTAGATTGCTTCCGAGGCTCCATCGAAGCCCTTTTTTTCATTTATTTGCGTTTACCATTATTTTTTTCCATTTAAAGAACGTATCTTTCTCTGGTGGCAGAATATGGAACTAAACGCTGAGGATCCACCTTAAAGAGACGACGTCATGTCCGACCTCTCCGATTGACTCGTTTCACTGTGCGGTACGCGGTACACTCTTTCAGACAGACACATCAGAAGCTAGAGGCCAGAGGTGAACTATCATTTCTCCGACGAGAAGCGACAAGCCGTGGCGTCGCGGTCGATGAGATCAGATCAGTCGATGGACGCACTGATTCGGTGTGTGTTGCTAGGCTGCCTGTGAGCTGATAGATGCCGCGGCAAGGCAGGAAGGAACAATAAACTAATCGCAAACCTCATGCAGTTTGTTTTGTTCGCAAGAAATCGCAAGTAACACATAAACCATAAACCTTGCTGAATGCACCCATTGTCACCGCTTAGTGCAATCTCTCTCTTGCCTCAATCCTTTTTTGACTTTTCATTCCATATTTTCTCTCTCGTTTTGTGTTTCGTTCGTTGAAGGTCCCGTGAATATTTTAATTGTATTTTGCCGCTAGTTCGTTCGTGTGCGCCGAAAATTACTCGTGTGTTTTTTTTTTCGTCTTGTATGTGTATTATGATTGTGAGGGTGTGCAGAGCTGTATAAATCTCAGGATTAAAAATGACCACGCAAATATCTACGATTTCCGGCTCCAAGGTAAGGTATTTGGTTTTGATTTTTAACAGGTATAAACAGGACATTCTGGAAACACAAAAAATTGTTCAGTGATGACTGACTCAAATTGCAGCCATTTTCAACTAAAAAATTAAAAACAATTAAAAATACCGAATAAAAAAATAATTTCAAAACGTGGAAAGAGGCTCTACTCCTACACACTGTAAACACAGGAATAAAATTATCTGCTTTTCGCGCGATGTTTTTATTCCTATGTTTACAGTGTATACGAGTATGAGTAGGGACTCTCTTCACATTTTGAAAATATTATTTTTTTTTATCATTTTCTTTTTTTCTTAAAACAATTTGGTCAAAAAAGGCTGCAATTTTAGCCGAAACGTTCTCACCAAAATAATTTTTGTGTTTCCAGCATTTCTCGTTTATATTTGTTTCTTTCATGTCAAGTCGTTGCTGGCTCGATATCTATCTTGTTTCTTTGTTTTGATTTTATACGGCTTGAAAAATTACCCCTTGCCTTTCCTTTCTCTACCCCCCCTCTCTCTCTCTCTCTCTCTCTTTTCAAAGTAAGTATCTTTGACCGAAGGTGAAGAGACTGTCTTGTCTACTCTGGTGTTTGCTTGAGTTTTGCGTGGTGTAGCCAGTATTTCTGTGTGACGTCACCTAAAAAAACAAACACAAATGATCCAAACAAATTTTCTATCTTCGCGTTCTAGAATGCATATGATCGGGGAGCTGGTGAAACTCAGATTATAAATAAATGGAATGCAAGTTTTCAAATTAATCGATGGATTAATAGCACCTGTTAAAATCATAAAAAATTAAATACTTAAACTGTAACACTCAACTCGAATTCAACTGCATGACTTATCAGTAGCAAAAAACCTGTCTGTTAAAAACTGCACATTGTAAGTACCATGCTCTGTGCAATTTTATAATACTATGGTCTATGGTGCCCTTTCGTACATATCATCTTATCTTAAATGTAATTAATGTATTAAAACAAAACTCGATTTCATTATTTTATGTCCTTGCCTTCTACCCTTTCGCAGGATTCAGACCACTTTTGTGTCATTTTTGATGCGACAGTTCTGATTGATGCTTGTCAGTTCTCCTCTGGTTTTTTGCTTCTAATTTATTTTGTTTGTTTTGTTCTGATCTCGTGCCAGTGAAACACGGTAATCATCAGGGCCGTAGCCACACATCTGAGGGCCCCGGGGCAAGATGCATTTCGGGGTCATCACTAAAATTGGGGAAGGTGACTGGGGATGTGCGGGTCACCCGGACCCTTTTGCTCTTACGGGGTTCCGCCCTCCGCCAATGTTGTTTAAAATGGGACAACATGCAGTCGACTTACGGGTCTTACGCGCAGACCTGTCGTTTTGGTGGACTTTTATTCGCTGATAAGGCGCAAGGCTCTCAAAACGTCACCGCCGCTCTTCCGGGGCACCGACAATGTAATGTTAAATGGAAAAACAGACTTACGAGCAGACCTGCCGTTTTGGTGGGCTTTTAATCGCTGATAAGGCGCAGCACTCTCAAAACTTCCTCTCTGCTCTTCCGAGGCACCGTCAATGTAATTTTAAATGGGAAAACAGACTTACGAGCAGACCTGTCGTTTTGGTGGGCTTTCCATCACTGACATGGCGCAGGGCTCTCAAAACATCCTCTCTGCTCTTCCGAGGCACCGTCAATGTAATTTTAAATGGGAAAACAGACTTACGAGCAGACCTGTTGTTTTGGTGGGCTTTTAATCGCGGATAAGGCGGAGGGCACTCAAAACGTCCCCTCTGCTCTTCCGGGGCACCGTCTATGTAATTTTAAATGGGAAAACAGACTTACGAGCAGACCTGTCGTTTTGGTGGGCTTTCAATCGCTGACAAGACGTAGGGCACTCAAAACGTCCCCTCTGCTCTTCCGAGGCACCGTCAATGTAATTTTAAATAGGAAAACAGACTTACGAGCAGACCTGTCGTTTTGGTGGGCTTTTAATCGCTGATAAGGCGCAGGGCTCTCAAAACTTCCTCTCTGCTCTTCCAAGGCACCGTCGATGTAATTTTAAATGGGAAAACAGACTTACGAGCAGACCTGTCGTTTTGGTGGGCTTTTATTCGCTGACAAGGCGTAGGGCACTCAAAACGTCCCCTCTGCTCTTCCGAGGCACCGTCAATGTAATTTTAAATAGGAAAACAGACTTACGAGCAGACCTGTCGTTTTGGTGGCCTTTTAATCGTGGATAAGGGGCAGGGCTCTCAAAACGTCCCCTCTGCTCTTCCGGGGCACCCTAAATGTAATTTTAAATGGGAAAACAGACTTACGAGCAGACCTGTCGTTTTGGTGGCCTTTCCATGACTGACAAGGCGCAGGGCTCTCAAAACGTCGCCTCTGCTCTTCCGGGGCACCGTCAATGTAATTTTAAGTGGGAAAACAGACTTACGAGCAGACCTGTCGTTTTGGTGGGCTTTCCATCACTGACAAGGCGCAGGGCTCTCAAAACGTCGCCTCTGCTCTTCCGGGGCACCGTCAATGTAATTTTAAATGGGAAAACAGACTTACGAGCAGACCTGTCGTTTTGGTGGGCTTTCCATCACTGACAAGGCGCAGGGCTCTCAAAACTTCCTCTCTGCTCTTCCGAGGCACCGTCAATGTAATTTTAAATGGGAAAACAGACTTACGAGCAGACCTGTCGTGTTGGTGGGCTTTTAATCGCGGATAAGGCGCAGGGCTCTCAAAACTTCCTCTCTGCTCTTCCGAGGCACCGTCAATGTAATTTTAAATGGGAAAACAGACGTACGAGCAGACCTGTCGTTTTGGTGGGCTTTCCATCACTGACAAGGCGCAGGGCTCTCAAAACGTCGCCTCTGCTCTTCCGGGGCACCGTCAATGTAATTTTAAATGGGAAAACAGACTTACGAGCAGACCTGTCGTTTTGGTGGGCTTTTAATCGCGGATAAGGCGCAGGGCTCTCAAAACGTCACCTCTGCTCTTCCGAGGCACCGTCAATGTAATTTTAAATGGGAAAACAGACTTACGAGCAGACCTGTCGTTTTGGTGGGCTTTTATTCGCTGACAAGGCGTAGGGCACTCAAAACGTCCCCTCTGCTCTTCCGAGGCACCGTCAATGTAATTTTAAATAGGAAAACAGACTTACGAGCAGACCTGTCGTTTTGGTGGGCTTTTAATCGCGGATAAGGTGCAGGGCTCTCAAAACGTCCCCTCTGCTCTTCCGGGGCACCGTCAATGTAATTTTAAATGGGAAAACAGACTTACGAGCAGACCTGTCGTTTTGGTGGGCTTTCAATCGCTGACAAGACGTAGGGCACTCAAAACGTCCCCTCTGCTCTTCCGAGGCACCGTCAATGTAATTTTAAATAGGAAAACAGACTTACGAGCAGACCTGTCGTTTTGGTGGGCTTTTAATCGCTGATAAGGCGCAGGGCTCTCAAAACTTCCTCTCTGCTCTTCCAAGGCACCGTCGATGTAATTTTAAATGGGAAAACAGACTTACGAGCAGACCTGTCGTTTTGGTGGGCTTTTAATCGCGGATAAGGTGCAGGGCTCTCAAAACGTCCCCTCTGCTCTTCCGGGGCACCGTCAATGTAATTTTAAATGGGAAAACAGACTTACGAGCAGACCTGTCGTTTTGGTGGGCTTTCCATCACTGACAAGGCGCAGGGCTCTCAAAACGTCGCCTCTGCTCTTCCGGGGCACCGTCAATGTAATTTTAAGTGGGAAAACAGACTTACGAGCAGACCTGTCGTTTTGGTGGGCTTTCCATCACTGACAAGGCGCAGGGCTCTCAAAACGTCGCCTCTGCTCTTCCGGGGCACCGTCAATGTAATTTTAAATGGGAAAACAGACTTACGAGCAGACCTGTCGTTTTGGTGGGCTTTCCATCACTGACAAGGCGCAGGGCTCTCAAAACTTCCTCTCTGCTCTTCCGAGGCACCGTCAATGTAATTTTAAATGGGAAAACAGACTTACGAGCAGACCTGTCGTTTTGGTGGGCTTTCCATCACTGACAAGGCGCAGGGCTCTCAAAACTTCCTCTCTGCTCTCCCGAGGCACCGTCAATGTAATTTTAAATGGGAAAACAGACTTACGAGCAGACCTGTCGTTTTGGTGGGCTTTCAATCGCGGATAAGGCGCAGGGCTCTCAAAACGTCACCTCTGCTCTTCCGAGGCACCGTCAATGTAATTTTAAATGGGAAAACAGACTTACGAGCAGACCTGTCGTTTTGGTGGGCTTTTATTCGCTGACAAGGCGTAGGGCACTCAAAACGTCCCTACTGCTCTTCCGAGGCACCGTCCATGTAATTTTAAATAGGAAAACAGACTTACGAGCAGACCTGTCATTTTGGTGGGCTTTTAATCGCGGATAAGGTGCAGGGCTCTCAAAACGTCCCCTCTGCTCTTCCGGGGCACCGTCAATGTAATTTTAAATGGGAAAACAGACTTACGAGCAGACCTGTCGTTTTGGTGGGCTTTCCATCACTGACAAGGCGCAGGGCTCTCAAAACGTCGCCTCTGCTCTTCCGGGGCACCGTCAATGTAATTTTAAGTGGGAAAACAGACTTACGAGCAGACCTGTCGTTTTGGTGGGCTTTCCATCACTGACAAGGCGCAGGGCTCTCAAAACGTCGCCTCTGCTCTTCCGGGGCACCGTCAATGTAATTTTAAATGGGAAAACAGACTTACGAGCAGACCTGTCGTTTTGGTGGGCTTTCCATCACTGACAAGGCGCAGGACTCTCAAAACTTCCTCTCTGCTCTTCCGAGGCACCGTCAATGTAATTTTAAATGGGAAAACAGACTTACGAGCAGACCTGTCGTTTTGGTGGGCTTTCCATCTCTGACAAGGCGCAGGGCTTTCAAAACGTCGCCTCTGCTCTTCCGGGGCACCGTCAATGTAATTTTAAATGGGAAAACAGACTTACGAGCAGACCTGTCGTTTTGGTGGGCTTTCTATAACTGACAAGGCGCAGGGCTCTCAAAACGTCCCCTCTGCCCTTCCGACTGATCATCATGCGAACTGCAGTAATTTTCCGGGGGGTGGGGTATTTGAGTCGGATCTGCTTGACAAGAAGTTAACTATTCGTACGCGACTGTAATCGTTGTCGTCTACCCGAAAAAATGAGGGTGTATATCCAGAAAAAAAAGACACGATTTGTCGATCGAATTGCATCTGGGTAAAAATATTTTAATCGGATACTTAAAGCTTTGCGTCTACTTTACGTGATCAACATATTCTGACCCGCTTCCACCTTTTTTTACCATTTCAGATCAGAACACACGACTTGTGAGTCTGAATACTATAAAGCTGAAGTCGTTCACCTTTCTCTTCTTCATTTTCTTCTCGACTTTTTCCCATTTCTTTCCTTACTTTCTGTTCCTCACACGGTCCGACTGACCCGAATTGGGCCGCACCCCACCGGGTTTATCGGTTTCCCGGTGGGCCAGTCCGCCTCTGAGCGTACCCATTCGCTTTTTGGCCGATGCCTTTTGATACCGAGGTCCCTTCATCAGTTCATCGTATTTGTGTCTGTGTCGTTAAGCTAGTTAAGATTAGCTTTCTGCTAACTCTCTCTCTCTCTCTCTCTCTCTCTCTCACTCTCTCTCTCTCTCTCTCTCTCTCTCTCTCTCTCGCACTCACACACTCACTCTCTCTCCCTCTCTCCATATTTTACTGCCTAGTGCCTCTGTCACTCTTTCTGTTTATGTATCGATGTAGCTGGTAAGACGACTCAGAATCAGTGAGACTTCGAATGGGGCTATTGCACACTTTTGCTATAAGCGATTTAATAGTCGATTACGGCGTAAAAACCTCAAAAAATGACGATGGCGGCATTAAAAACTTCTAAAATCCACTCCTAAACTCAATAAACGCAGTTATTTGCGCGAGCGTAATGGTGTCCGAAGGCATTACCAATGGGAGATTCCCATCTAACAATTCTGAAACTCCATCAAAAAGTGACCAATAAGAGACTACTTTCATTTGATACCGGTGTCACTAGGTGTTGCGGCACCATACATCGGATGTGGATCATCACTCTGATGACTAATTACTCTGTGAATCATCCTTGTCAACATAGAAAGAGTGACGAAATTAAGATAGGAATCTCCCATTGTTAGTGCCTTCGGCCACCATTACGCTCGCGCAAGAACTGCGTTTATTGAATGTGGGAGTGGATTTTGGAAGTTTTTAGAGCCGCCATCGTTATTTTTTGATGTTTTTACGCTTCAATCGACTATTAAATCGCTTATAGCAAAAGTGTGCAATAGCCCCATTAAAACAAAAGGCACCGGCTGAATCAAAATTTGTACGGTTTCACGCTGCATTGCAGCATTGTCATTTCCTCCACTCCCGTCTCCATCTATACTTTCCAACTTTCAATCTCGATTCTCACAAAGCAATATCGTACATTTTTTGAGCCAACAAGTAACGAAAAAAGCCGTTTTTTGTCTGTGAGAACTTTTGTTCAGAATGAAAAGACGAATCCAGCGATGCCAATTTTTTTTCAAAATTCTATCGAGCCTACTTTCCCATTGGAAGAATGGTGGCTCGTGCAATATGAGGCAAAAACGGATTATCTACGTTTAAACCCACGTAAAATAATCGAATCTTCAGGGGGGTTCCACAAATCCCTGAGAGATCGATACTTTTGCATAGGTTCAGATGGCGAAAAACTTGGTTGCCAAACAGCACGAGCTGCCTCTTCAACGGAATCGAGCGGGGGTCCTTCGTAAAAATGGTATGAGCCAGATTTGAAAGTGGCGTCGCATAAACTACGATCTATCGATCTTTCTTCAATTTAAATCTACAAAAACAATCGATTCTGGAGGGTGCACAGTGCACCTCCTGAAAATCAATTGTTTTCATGGGTTTAAATGGAGGAGAATCGATATATTGCAGCTCACGCGCCAATGTCTACAATCCATCGGTCAAGGCAAAGATCACTGATTCGAGTATCTCTAAAAGCCATCTCCATATTTCTCTACTGATATTTGTAATCTTTGCTTCAACCGGATTGAATCTCCGATTGTCTGTAGAGTGCCATTAAATTTCCACACTGGCGGACCTAGGAATTTTTATTTCTCTCTCTTCTCCCCATTCGAACGCGTGTGTTAGAAAAGGACAGATGAAGGGTAGTGTCGTGATTTTTGACCCCTCTTCTATCTTTTTCTAACCCACGCGTTCTAATGGGATCAGAGTGAGAAGAACAATTCTTTGGATTCACCAGTGAATTTCCTCAAAACGGCAGCATTCATCACTTACGCTGCTATCCTGTTCTCGTGTTTGGTCACCGTTTTGGCCTCCCAAAAAACAATTTTTTCCCCCCATTTTGTTCGTTTTCTTCTATTAATTGTTCCTCACTATAATTATGAAAATTGTTGAAAGGTGAGTAAGTTAACACAATGTTAGTATATTAAGCCATCTTCTTTTAAACGGTTCATTGAATACGTGATAATTAACAACATTCAGATGATAATTCTTTGCTCTGCGTCAACATCTTTCTGTCCATGACAGCTAGTAGTCGCAACAATGCACTATTATCTCACATTCACAAAAGTCATTCACATCGCGAATAAATATAGCCAGCAGGCTGATTCTATTCAAATGCGAAGCGAGCGCGGCTGGCGCTCAATGGAGCGATTTAAATGGAAGAGTTTGGACAAGGAATATCTGACTGAAAATGCAAATTTGAATGTTTTCACAGAAAAAAGAGCCAATTTTAACTAATGGTTTATGTTGGAACTTTTACAATATAACCAATAAAATCACTTTCTAACGTTCAGCAGCGGCTCGTGCAATGTGGCAACAATGGATTTCCTCCATTTAAAACTGTGTAAAATAATCGATACTAGGTGAGGCCTAGCGCCTCACCTAGCCCTTCACTGCATGAAGTTCCACCGGTGCGGTGGAACAAATTCTTCAAACGCTCATATAAAATACAGGTTTTGAGATATGCCTTTGGCGCATGGTGGGTCAACGCGGGAGAAGGTATGTTTTGAGCTCACAAAAAAAAAAAAAAAAAAAAAAAAAAAAAAAAAAAAAAAAAAAAAAAAAAAAAAATTGGCTGAAAGAAAACATCATGCAGTGAAGGGTTCGTGATCGAAATCATGTCAGGGGAAAAAATTGCCCCCGTATCCAAACTGACCACATTTTGATTATTTTTATAAAGTTTCCGGCATTGGCTTTTTGAAAAATCCAATTAAAGTAAAAAAAAAAAAAAAAAAAAAATTGAAAATTGAAAAAAAAATAAATGAAAAAAATTCCCGCCAATTTTTATGGTGTTATATCACTTGTAAAAAACGAGTAAAAAATAGAAAAAAGATAATTTTGACCGAAAAACCGTCAAATTATTTTTTTCACTATTTTTCCCATGTATTTGACCACCTAATACATTGAAAAATCCACATTTGCTTGAAAAAAAAAAAAAAAAAAAATCATGCAGTGAAGGGCTAGTATCGATCTTTTTGCATACGTTTAAATGGTAAAAGTGCACGGTTGCCAGATTGCACGAGCCGCCACTGCTAACGTTTACGTCGCGTATTAACAAAGATATGCGCATTTGAATTCGCCACTCCATGTCCGACCTCCCACATTGGCTTGCTCCACTGTGTGGCGATTTCGAGATCGTCTCGCAGTCGCACAGTGGACTGAAAAGAGGATATTTCTGGACAATAAAGAGTTTGTTTTTCACTTCAGAAACATTTACAAGGTATCATGGGAAATTCCTATCAATATTGAGACATACCTCTGGGTTACCGTTAGAAAAACTATAACAAACTAGACTGGAATCTCCCATGATACCTGCGTTGAACTGCCGTTACGATCTTGCCGTTATAGCAGTATTGTGAGTTTACTATTCTGAATTTTAGACTTTTTTTATTGTGATTTTCCTGATTCTCGCTGGTTTTTACGTCAGACTGCACTATACATTCATTTGATGCTCACAGCAAAAGTTTGCAAGAGCCCCATTTATAGTAAACCATTTTTGAAAGTAGATTGCAAACCTGGCAACGTTGCAGTTTGAACAATTTAAATTCATCAAAAAGGAAGAATTTTACTAAGAGTATTTAAAACGCATTCTAACAGACATTTTTTTTTTTTTTTTTTAAGGGATAAAATGCAACGTTGTCGAATGCATACCACTCTGCACTGACTGAGACTGATACAGACCGCACGTTCAAAAAGGGCCCATACGAATTGAGGTGTGCTCTTCCGAAACAAATCCTACTGTAAACTTAATGCTGAATTCTTTGAAAGAGCGTACCTGGTTGGATAAATTGCACGAGCAAAACGAATGGATCCAAATCAAGGCTGCGAGTTTCCGTTTGCGCTCGCTTATGACAGCGACGGGGGGGGAGGGGGTGGAGAGGGGAAAGAGGACAGGAGGGTGAGGGGGAAGGAGGGAGGAAAGCAGAGGGGGGGCAACATTATCAGCATTAATTGGTGTCCCAGTTCCAATAATGCAACGACACTCATCCATGCATTTCTCACTTGATTAACCAAATTACCTACATTCTCTATTATTATACACCGGCTAGGTAAGTACTTATGCACTGCACGTTATTTCAGGCTCCTATGATTTTCGATTGCATCAATATCCGGTGTTTCGAAGAGGTTTTTTTTTTTTTTTTTTTTTTTTTTTTTTTAATAAAACCTTTCGATATCCACTGAAAAAAGTGCTTAGCGCAATAAAATACAAATTGATTTATTTGGTAGATCGAATTAATTGCTCGATTATTACGAGTCAGTGGCGTGACAGGAAATTTTCCTAGGCGGGGGAGGAGGAGGGGGGGGTCCAAGGTCCAAATTTTTCAAAATCCCCCATAGAAAACTTGACAAATGACATTTATTCAGCCATTCTCACCAAGGTGGGACATGGTTGGAAAAAAATGAAGTTTTGCAAAATATTAAAAAAAGTAGCTCATCTGATTCAGAAAATCTTGAATATTATGAAACTACTTTCATTTTTTTGTGATGTTCAATTTTTAGTTGCATTTTTAGGGTTTTTAGGAGTTGTGTTCAAAGACAGTGATTTTAGTCCAAAGTTTGCATCGCTGATTTTCACTGATTATTCCATCAACCAGTTTTCTGTTTATCAGCCATGTGACTGTCAGGCCCTGTGCTGTGTGTATCCTGCAGGAGAATTGAAACCAGTCAAATGTAAGTGTGATTTTCATTATTTCTTTGAGAAGTGTCCAAAGTGTGACGTCCGTTACAGAAATGTACTAAAACTAGCTACATAGTCGTTACTATTGATTGAAAATTGTTCAAATTTGGTGAGAGCAAGGATAAGTTGATATTTTAAGCACACAAAATACTTTTTTGATGATAATGTTTTTTAAACTCATTTTACTGCAAGTTTAATTTTGGTGACGTCCGTTACATATCGGATGTCACATTCATGTAAATTTGACTTTCAAGAAACTAGCGCCGTCACAGAATTTAGAAAGAGTCAGACTATTAAATCAGCTGATAGACCTCAACATTCTGATCCGTGATTTACTGTTAAATTCATGTTACGAGCCAACAATGTGCAGAAAAAGCATTAAACTATGCTCATAAGCTCAGTAAAAGTGTTTTTTCTGTACATTATGGAGTCAAAACATGAATTTAGCGGTTAATCATGGATCAAAACGTTCAGGTCTATCAGCTGACCTAATAATTAGCCTCCTTCCAAATTCTGTGATGGCGCTGTAACTTTTTGAAAGTCAAATTTGCATGAAAGTGTCATCCGGCACGTAACGGACGTCACCAAAATTTCACACATTGGACGCTTCTCAAAGAATTAATGAAAAACACACTTACAATTGACTGGTTCCAATTTTCCTTTAGGATACACAGAATGCAGGCATGAAATTCACATGGCTGATAAATAGAAAAGTGGATGGTTCAATAATTAGTGAAAATCAGTGATGCAAACTTTTGATTAATATCACTGTCTCTGAACACCACTCCTATAAACCCGAAAAATGCGGCTAAAAATTAAAAGTTACGAAAAACTGAAAGTAGTTACATAAAATTCAAAATTTTTTTGAATCAGATGAGCTATTTTTTTTTTAAAATTTTTTATCATACTTTAGTTTATGCCAGCCATGCTACCCTTAATGAGAATGGCTGTACATGGTTTCCATGCCGGAAGATTAATGGGAGGGAGTTAGTTTGTTAAATGTGAAAGCAGTACACTCTTAAGTTACGAAGTGTTTTAATTTACCACCTACTAATATATTTGAATTAATTCTGGTTATAAACCATCTCAAAACAGTCATTATTTAATAGATTGCCTGACTGAGTGACGTCCGTTACAAAAGCCTTGTGACGTCCGTTACAGAGAAAATCCTGATTATCTCAAAAAATTCATAGGAAAACTTTTTCAAGTAATTACATCATTTGCTTCGGCATACTTTCAAGAATAGCTCTAGGCCAATAGTTTTTTAAAATTACTAGTAGTTTCTTACGAAATGTTAGAACAGTGAAGGGGTCTCAAAGAGCAGGGTACATTTGAGTGACGTCCGTTACAGCTGTTTTTTATTTTTTTCTCTTGATTGAATCATCACAAAAACACCTACATTTCAGGAATGAAAGATCATAATGGTACCTATCATTGGGTCTTGAAAGGATTTTTTTTAAGGGAGAAATCTTCCAGTTTTTCAACTTTTAAGAGTGAAAATGTGACGTCCGTTACCATAGAGAATGGCTGTATTAAGGGAAAATATTAATGAGTATAATTTGCCTCAGTTTCCAGAAATTTCTAGTGGAAAGATTAGAAAATCCCCTCTCTTTTCTGTGAGATTTTTCTATATCCCCCCTCCCTTCCAGAGGTGGTCTGACTCCAAACTCGGACTAGGACGTACAAACTAGGGATTTGAATCGAACCGAGTTGTTTAAGCTGTGAACAGCTCCGTACCGTGTTTTTCCTAAAGTGGTCGAACCGTGAACCGAACCTGGCACTATCTTTAAAATCCCGGTTCGAGCCGGTCCATCAAAAATAAAAGGGGGTTCAGCAGATTTTATTACTTCAGATTGAGTTGGTGGATTACATACAACGGAGAATACAGATGGATAAATTTACAACCAATCAGATTTTTGATCATGCTTTTATCCGCCTCCAAATCCTGGTAAAAGTTTTTCATTGGTGACCAATGTAATTTCATTGGTCACCAATGAAAAATTCATTGGTCACTGGAGAATTGGAACCGTTTTATTGGTCTCCAATGAAAAACTTTTACCAGGGAATGCTAAAATTTTACGATTATCTCGCGGAAATTAATCATTGAAGATTTGAAATTGAAGGACCGAATTAAAAACAATTTGTCTATTTAATTTTCATGCTTTAGTTTAACACCTTATGGGCCAAGCCTGAGTACATTGTTTCTCCTCTAGTCTATTTAATATTGTTTCAGTCTTCATTCCGGTTAAAACCAGTAGCGGCCCGTGAGATTTGGCAACCATGCATTTTTCCCACTTAAACTTTGGTAAAAAATCGATTCAAGCGGAGGCTGGCAGCCTCCTTGAGTTTCGATTGCTTTCCATGTATTTAAATGGGATAAAAACACTGTTGCCAAATCGCACGAGCCGCCACTGGTTAAAACGCGATCATCGATGAAAGCACTCACAACTCACAAGATAAGGTTTTTTTCGCGCGCCTTAAATTCGCTGTTTAGGCAATTCCAACTCCCCCGAGTACGAACAGTTAACTACCTTCCCTGTATGAACGAAAGAGTGACGTTCTTTTGAACTAACCTGGTCCTTAAAGGGTTAAATGATTTTACGTTTTGAGTTCAGTCGAACCGAGTCGGCCGAACTAGTTCGGCCTGAAAATGTTCAGGCCAAACTGATTATGTGCAGGACAAACTAGTTTAGCCGGAAGTGACGACGCAGGACAAATTAGTTGGGCCTAGGAAAAAGTAGTTTCGTATAATGTTCTTCGGCCGCATGTTATATTGGATTATTCAACTTTTCATTTTAATTTTTTCATGTACTTTTAAAATTTTTTAAATATTGTGTGCTTAACTTTTTTCATTAATTTTTACTGTTTTTAGCTTTTTTTTAACTAGAATTTAAAATTTATCTCAAATGAAGTTTCCCCTCCGTAATCAGTTCAATCATTCGACTTATTTATTCATCTGCCGCAGTAAAGTATAATCCAATTGGTCTAGCCTAACGTTTTTTAGGCTGAAACAGTTTGTCCTAGGCCCAACCTCCCAACCAGTTCGACCTAAAAATGTTTAGGCTAAACTGATTACGTGCAGGCCAAACTGATGATGTGTAGGATAAACTAGTTTGGCCTAAAATTCTCCAATCCAAACCTGTTGGGCCTAGGACAAACTAGTTTGGCCTAAAATTCACCAGGCCAAACCTGTTGGGCCTAGGACAAACTAGTTTGGCCTAAAATGGGTCTGTTGCAAACTTTTGCTACAACGATAAAGATTGTTTCATCGTATGTAAAATTGCCCGAAAAGTCTATTGGTGGCATCAGAAAGTCATGAAATGCGATAATAAACTCACAAGAGACGTATAATGAAATCCAAGATGGCGGTAAAATATCGAGCAATCTGTATGCATACACCTTTAACATCCAAGGATTGCCAACGTTGACAACCTCACAGCTTCAGAGGTTATGTGTTTATTTACGTTGTGATTGAGTGCGATCGAGATTGTGAGGTTGGCTATCCTTGGATGTTCGTGGTGCATGCATACAGGTTGCTCAATATTTTACCGCCATCTTGGATTTCATTAAACGTCTCTGGTGAGTTGCATTTTATGACTTTCTGGTGCCATCAATGGACTTTTCACGCGATTTTACATGAGATTGAACACTCTATAGCGCTGTAGCAAAAGTTTGCAACAGACCCATTCTCCAGGCCAAACTAAATCTCCTTAAAAAAAAAAAAAAAAAAAAAAAAAAAAAAAACAGTTCAGCCTAGGCCGAACTAGTTTGGCCTAAAATCGGGTTTGTCCTGTAACATATGCATTGATGAAGCTTATAGTATTAATGCTTAGCATTAATGTTCCACTCTTATGTGAACCGGTGGGAACCGAACCTAAAGTTGCCTCGAACCTGTCTACTATCGAAGCTTGATTCGGGAACGAAACCGAGCCGACATTTTCTTTGCAATCCAAGCCCTGGATTTAAACTGGCAGTGATTGCGAAAGTTTGAAACCCCCCCCCCCCCTCCCTCCACCACGAATGGCAATGCCCCTCACCTCTCATAAATATTTGTATGATGATGACTCAGCGGTCAAGGGTTCCGTTCTAAACCATTTCGAAGATAAACTTCATTAGTGGATGCCCTGCGACCATCTGCCTTTCCGCTAGATTCAGGCTGCCTAGCTTTATGGCATTACTAGCCGTTCCAAGCACCCTACGGGCGCCCTCCACGGCCAGCATTCTAGGGTTACGGGTTAGTTGGTACCTTGTTGGTAAAAAATGATAAAATGAAACGGAGTATTGGTGCTGAGAATTAAAGAGATGAAAATGTAAGAATGTGAGCGCAAAGCGCTTGTACTTTCTTGTATTAAATAAATAAATAAATAAATAAATAAAAAAAAAAGATATTGCCGGGCAATGTGTAAAAAGAACTAATAAGACGCGGAGGATACCAAAATAAAAGTGTTGAAAATCGAAGAGGAATTATAAAAGAGAAGCGAGTGCTTAAAGGTTACATATAACGGTGACAATCCACGAAAAAAATAAATGCACAATGCGCTAAGAATGTTTTCTTTAAAAAAAACAAAAAAAAAAAAAAAAAAAAAAATTAAATCAAGACCATGCTGCAAAATATTAGGAACGTTACTCAACGATCCCGAGTGATATAAGTCGAAATGATAAAAATTTAAAGAATAAAATGAAAAGAGGAAAGAAGAAGAAAGGCAAACGAATGGTTAATACGAAGAATGGGAGTGCAATAGTCGAGAGAGATGAGCGTCCGTAAGGAGTGAGAGAGAAGGTTGCGGGTACGGGCGAGCGACAGAAAAATTTTGGAGAAAGAACGAAGTAATCAGTGCGCAAGAGATGACCGACGAACGAACCTCCCCCCTTCACCGCTCTCGCTCTACTGACTCGTCAACTGATAAGGTGAGACTCTGCCGAGCGTAGAGTGGAGGGGAGGGGCAGATCAGAGAATCCAGCTCAGGCGATGGCGCGGAGCATCACGTCACCTCGCTGTCCGTGCGTCGTGCGAAAATGAGTTTTCACTCTTATTTTAAAATTCAATTTGCGGCGCTCACAGACAACTTTTTAGAAAACTAATTCGACAGATTTTTTCTAAATACCCTAAGGAATCATCGTGTCAAATTTGAGGGAAATCGCTTCGGCCAATTTTCGGGAAATAGAAAAAACATTTTAGAGGGACGTCAGCTTTATATATATAATACCGATTCAACGCGTCGCAACTAGGTGATTATTGACGATCTTGTCAGCTTTTCCCTATCTTTATATTTCTGTTTTATTTTACATATTTTTGGACCGATCTCATGAAAGTGTGACGCAGTGTGGCTTAGCTTCCATTTCGGACAAACTGTGGGAGTTGTTTTTTTTCGGGAGGCGAGGCTTTAAATCGCAGCGTTTGTTGTATGAGTTGGAAAGTAATTAACGATTCGTACGCCCGTGTACCGTTTTAGTCTATCTTTAAAAATAAAGGCGCGCCCTTAAAAGTAAGACTAATAGGTATATACTATATAATGGGACTGTTGGACACTTTTGTTATAAGCGATTTAACAGTCGATTTTGGCGTAAAAACCTCAAAAAATAACAATGGTAGCACTGTAAACTCCACTCTTAAACTCAATATAAACGCTTTTGTTTGCGAGGGCGTAATGGTGGCCAATGGCAGTAACAATGGGAGATTCCTATCTTAATTTCGTCACTCTTTCTATGCTGACAAGGATGATTCACAGAGTAATTAGTCATCAGAGTGATGATCCACATCCGATGAATGGTGGCGTGACACCTAGTGACACCGGTGTCAAATGAAAGTCGTCTCTTATTGGTCGCCTCTTGATGGAGTTACAGTATTGTTAGATGGGAATCCCTCATCAACCAACATTACGCCCGCCCAAATAAAATCGTTTATCGAGTTTTGGAGTGGATTTCGGAAGTTTTTAGTGCTGCCATCGTTATTTTTGGAGGTTTTTACACCAGGATCGTTTTTACACCAATCGCTTGTAGTAAAATCGTACAACAGCCCCATTGCGGAAAGTTTTGGGTAGAGTATAAGAATCGAATTGCGTCAGCCGTGAGTTTGAAAAGCTCATCATAGTGATTTCATGTCTCGAAGGATCCGTGCATTCGATACACTTGAATTTCAGGACATGATAAAGATATTCAAGAAAAACGAGACGGAAGAATCACTCTTGCTTACATCGTCATAAACTTTAACAATTTTTACCGCGATGAAAAAAGCGCACACACAAAAAAACAGTGGCCTCGAAAGAATCACATGATCGAGATTTTTTCGAGGGAGAGGGATAAAAGTCACACTACAGCCAAAACGTACACTGCTTAATGCACAAAAAAAGAAAAAAACTTTGCGTGAAACATGAGGCAATCACGTACCAAATAGAAGATATTCGCGAAAAACGAGAAGGAAGAGTAACTTCACATTTTCGTAAACTTGAACCGTTTTTACCGCGGTTAAAAAAGCACATACAAAAGCACATGAGACAGTTTTCACGCAATTTTCTTTTTTTGTGCTCTGAATCGTGCACGTTTTGGCTGCAATGTGATTTTTCCTTTGGGATTTTATTCCTTTCCTTCGGAAAAATTTCTATCATGTGATGTTCAGAACCCATTGCTTTTTTTAGGTATGTGCTTTTGTTTGCTTTTGTTTATGTGCGCGTTTTGGCTGTTTTGGCGTTTTGGCTGTAGTGTGACTTTTATCCCTCTCCCTCGAAAAAATCTCGATCATGTGATTCTTTCGAGGCCACTGTTTTTTTGTGTGTGCGCTTTTTTCATCGCGGTAAAAATTGTTAAAGTTTATGACGATGTAAGCAAGAGTGATTCTTCCGTCTCGTTTTTCTTGAATATCTTTATCATGTCCTGAAATTCAAGTGTATCGAATGCACGGATCCTTCGAGACATGAAATCACTATGATGAGCTCAGAAATAAAGCATTGGTGTAGCGTGCATTTGTCAATGTAGTATTTTGCTCATTTAAACCCATATGAAAAGTCGAATGCGAAGGTGTTCACTGAACACCCAACACCTCGGTCTTTTTCATCGGTTTAAATGGACGAACTGCAACGTTGCCAAATCGCTCTCTACACCACTGAAATATAGGCGAGTTTTATGGCATCATCACGTTGCTATGGTTGCTATGTTTCAGATGAGGACTATGCTGACTCCGAATGTTTTTCAGACGAGGACTTTGTGAATACTAATTTAATGCGCAAACTTCCAATAAATCGTTGTACATAGTATTTTAGAGAGCGACCAAAAATAGAAGACAAAGAATAAATTTTCACATTTTCAGTTCCTTAAGTACCTATTGCGTTTCTCCTTTGACTAATATTACTTTCCGCTTCCCCCAAACTCGTATTATGAAAATCGATTCAGTATTGGGTATTAACCATTTATAGGTGTAACTTCCTGAAAATCAACAAAACAAAATGTTCAACACCAACACCGTTCAACACCATGCGACATCAAAAGGTGTTGACTGTGGTTTTACATGTTATTTTGTTGAATCCCCGAAAATTCAGTGTGCCTCAAATCTTCCCTATGTATTTTAGCGTGGTGCTCCGTCTCTTTGTCTCTGATCGAAACCCACAGCCCTACGGCCTACCGCTGGTCTGTTCTACATATGATGTTCACATTTCTCTCTGTTTCTCAGTTCTTTCCTCTTTTTCCTTCCTCCATTTCTTTCGAAAGTTTTCATTTGAAAACTTCCTGACAATGACAGGAATTTTCACAAAGATAAATAAAATTCAGGAAATTGCTTCTCTACAAGTTCTCATAGCAGTATCTGAAAATCAGCACATCAACAGCATTCTTTGCGACTGTTCACCGACATTTACTGTTGTAAAATCGAGCATACAATATGGATTTAAAAATCCTGAGGGTCATGATGTCATGAACCTGTGAAGATTTAAATATCAATTACTCATCTCTCGAGTCTACACTTGAGACGCTGACTCTTAAAAGGTTCGCACTTACATACTTGCATCAATAGTTGTATTTTTTTTTTTTTTTTTTTTTTTTATTATTATTTTTTTTTTTACATCGTTGGAAATAATGTTATGAGTTTGCTTAAGCAAATTTTCGCGACGAATATATTCAACGAAATCATTGTCAACTTACGCTGGATAACAGTGGGTGATACGAAACTGAGTCGTGTTTTTCGAACTTTTTCGGTGTTTTCAGTCATCGATGGCATCAATTCGATTTTGAATTCAAGTCCGGAGGTGAATTCGAAATCGAATTGTTGCCATCGATGCCCCAAAAACACATCTAAAAACACAATTGGGTTTCCTCGAATATGTAGTTAGGTTGGTATTGTTTATCATGTTCGATCGCGAAAATTCGCTGCATGCTTTGCTCTCTATAAGCAAATTTTAGCGATCGAATATCATTCACTTCAAGAATTGATGATTGTTAACTGATGCCGCTGATCGGTGAAAAATCTAGCCAATGAGAGTCGAGAATGAACTTCTGAATGATATTCTCGTGAAAATGAAAACTGCGATAGTATTATTCCATAACATAACCTCTAAATCAGCTCTGAATAACACGGCCATTTTTAACAAAAAACAAAAAAAACAAAAAACAAAAAAAAAAAAAAAAAAACTAGCGTTTCCGAAGCTAAAATTATGTTTCTCATAGGAAAATGACTTCTACGCATGGTCTGTAAAATAAACTTATTCGAAAAGTTCGTCATTTCCGAAATTATCGTGGCGAAAGGAGTCAAAAAGGATTGAAGATGAGATTTCTGACACCGGTTGCATCAATTCGAAAATCGAATCTACCTCCGGAGGTGAATTCAAAATTTCCAATTGTTGGAATTCAACGGTCTCCGATGAGACCAACGAAACAATCGAATATCATCAAAATAATATGCAAATCCATCGAATATCATACGACGGTGAATGATATTCGATCACTAAAATTTGCTTTATGTTATTCTCATGGCATTCACCGTACCGCGTTCGCTCACTCACACACTTGCAACCAAAATACAGGAGTTCCTATTTAGTTTCTGGCGAAAAACCATTATTGCCAAACATTCACCTCGAACAATATACTTATACACCTACACTTTTCTATCGTATTTCATTTTGAACTGATTATTTCTCAACGTTATTCTTCACTATTTGGATTTATATTCTGTGTAAAATACTGTTTACCTTTGACTTGTTCCATCGCCATTACACGCAGCCCAAATGTATACTCATAAATAAATAAACAAACAAACAAACAAAAAAAAACCATAGTTTATAAGCTCCTCAACAGTGTTGCCAGGTTTGGACGGGGTAGAATGGTTCACGCGTTGAACATTGTCCACGCACTGTTCGGATAGGGATAGAGTATCGGAAGCGGAAGCGTGGACTGTCCAGTATATGTCCACGCTCCCTTGCGGCTGTATTCTCATCAAAATTGTGGTATCCGAAGTGCCAAGCAATGAGAAATAACTTTAGAGTGGCAGCGGGCTGGTCCACCTTGTGCCACACAGGGTAGAAGGAATCCCGGGAAAAAGCGGAATTTGGACGGTAGATTCCGAGTTTTGAGGTTAAATTTTGTAGGTCGTTCGGAATTTGGCGGGAATTTGGACGGCAGATCAGAGATTACTGAGCTAAAGAGATATGGCAGAAACGCTCAAAACTGTTAATCGACTCCTACGAAGTATGCAAACTGGCATACGATCTGGTGGACCATTTTTGTGAACAAACCCAAGTGCGTTCGGCTGCCAGTAAACGACTTTTGATTAAAGTTTTAAAGGGTTCTTTAGGTTCTTTTAGTGGTTAAATTTTTCCCTCGACATTTTCCATTTTGTCAATGTGATTGTAAAGTAAAAAAAAAAAAATCAGAAAAGTGTGTGCCTTGAATTTATTTCCAGTAACAGCAGTAATGATAGCAATGTTTACGAAAATGGTCCACCAGCTGGTAAGCCGTATTGTATCACGGCCTATTTGAAGGCGTTTTTTACGAAATGTCGATTAACAGTTTTCTAACATGGCGGGGATAGGACTTGCCATATCTCTTTGGCTTAGTAATCTCTGCGGCAGATTCATAGGTTGGCGATGCCCGAGTTTGTTTACGAAACGACCGGAAACAACCTACAAAACTTAACCTCAAAATCGATTTTTACGGCAAGATGGCGGCGCCCTAGGTGACAACAATGAACCAGCGGAACGTTCCTTGATGTGCCACTCTAAAGTTATAGCTCATTGGTGCCAAGTTGGCAACACCGAATCAGCTGTGAAGCTGGGGTTGTGTCCCAGCTAGGTTATGTAACATTCTCTGCTATTCGTTTGCTCAATATACACGTTCATTAAGGTGATTCTATGGCAAACTCCCGAAAATTTTAATCCGATAGATGGCGTCACTTGTCGCTGGCTCCGAAAAGAGCCGTTTTTTGACGGTTTTCGGCTGTTTTCTCTGAACACACGCATAAGAGACGAAAAATTGGAATGTCAGCACCTGCTTAATTTTTTGCTTGATTTTTTGAGCCATAAATGGGCCAAATTGGTTCTAAAATAAAGGTGAAAGTATGCAAAGAAAAAAGCCTGTGTAATTTGGAGTTGTATCAGTAAAGATTACAGGTGAAACAGAAACCTGTAATCTTTACTGATACAACTCCAAATAACACGTGATTTTTTCTTTGCATACTTTCGCCTTTATTTTAGAACCAATTTGGCCCGTTTATGGCTCAAAAAATCAAGCAAAAAATTAAGCAGGTGCTGACATTCCGATTTTTCGTCTCTTATTCGTCTGTTCAGAGAAATCAGCCGAAAACCGTCAAAAAACGGCTCTTTTCGGTGCCAGCGACAAGTAACGCCATCTATCGGATTAAAATTTTCGGGAGTTTGCCATAGAATCACCTTAAAGATCACTTCTACGCCTTTTCAATAATTTACTTCTCTCCTAAATACTTATCCTTTGTAATTGACCCAATCGTTTACCTTTTCAATCTATAAAAAAAATGGTCCACGTGTGGACAAATCTGTCCGCTATTGGCAACAATGCTTCCCGCAACTTTGACCCTAAAAGCCACCCATGGCCCAACCATCAGTGGCGTAAACTTGGGATAATTATTGGGGGGGGCAAACCAAATTTTGAGAGATACACTATGGGGGTCCTCCCCCGGAAAAAAAATTGAAAATTCAGGCTCTCTCAGACGTTATTTTAAGCAATGTTTTAAGCAATGCATAAAAAATGCCACCAATTATAAACAAATTTAAAATAGATTTTACGTTTATTTTCTTCATTTCTCAGGCAAAAAGGGAATTTTTCAGTTTAGACTTTCAGCTTATTGATGAAGCTGATATTTCTAGGCTTTGGGAAACTGTTCCTTACGGTTAGATCGAAGTCTTCTGGAAATTTAAAACTGCAGTAAAAGTAATGTCCCGTTCAGTGGCGTCAAATTTGAGATTCTTTTTGAGGAGAGGGAGTAGCAAATATTCCGATACTTTGGGGAATCTGATGGGGGGGGGGGGGGATTTTCGATCGGAAAAATTTGAACATTTGGCCGGGTTCTCTCAGACTATATTTTAAGCAATGGGTCTGTTGCACACTTCAGCTGGAGCTTTTTAAAGTATCAATCCATATGTATAAAGCCGTAAAAATGACAATGGCAGCATCAGAAAACACCAAAATGCATTAATAAACTCACAAATTGCAAAAAACACTAGACACTATTCACCCCTGTATCTTTCCACCACGTGCCCAATATTTCTCGAGATTAGCGCGGCACATTCAAATAATCACGGCCGACTGCCAGCACAGCTCACTTTATAAACAAATAAACAGTAAACACTGACGGCGTCTGTTCGAATTATTACGTCTCAATATTCTCAATTCCTCACAAAAGGTTGTGAAAGGTACGGAAACCGATATTTGCGTCGAAAATGTATCAAAATGAAACAATAAGGAATCATCCTTGGAACTCATGCGTGTTATTATTTCATTTTGATAGTTTTTTGATGCAAATATCGGTTTCCGTACCTTTCACAACCTTTTGTGAGGAATTGAGGATATTGAGACGTAATAACTCGAACAGACGCCGTCAGTGTTTACTGTTTATTTGTTTATAAAGTGAGCTGTGCTGGCAGTCGGCCGTGATTATTTGAATGTGCCGCGCTAATCTCGAGAAATATTGTGCACGTGGTGGAAAGATACAGGGGTGAATAGTGTCTAGTGTTTTTCGCAATTTGTGAGTTTATTAATGAAGTTAGGTGTTTTCTGATGCTGCCATTGTCATTTATACGGCCTTTTACATAAGAAATGATACTTTAAAACGCTGTAGCCGAAGTGTGCAACAGACCCATTGAATCTTTCAAAAATAATCTACCGACAGAACAAAAGTTATATGTATAGTAGACTCAATGTATATTTTCTTTATTTCATTGACAGCAGATAGGAATTTTTCACTTTAGATTTACTTTAGGCTCAGTTTCAGGGTAAAATAGAGCCACTTATTATTCTTGCCATGTTTTGCTTCTCGGTTCCTGTATATAATTATTCCTTTCTTTTCTTTTCTCCCTCCTCTTTTTCATCAAATTATTGGGGGGGGGCAAAATGATACTTTGCCCCCCCTTCCTCAAATATTGGAGGGGCAAAAAGGCCATGCCCCCCTAAGATTACGCCACTGCTAACCATGGTTGCCAGATTTAGAAGAAACTTTATTTGATTTTGCATTAATTTAAATGCAGGATTTGGCAATTTATCGCCACCATCTGGGAACACTGTCACTTGTCAGCCGAACGCAACACCAACGCAACGGTAGGACCAAAAACTCAACAATGGGGCTATTGCACACTTTTGCTATAAGCGATTTAATAGTCGATTATGGCGTAAAAAACCTCAACAAATAACGATGGCGGCACTAAAAACTTCCAAAATCCACTCCTAAACTCAATAAACGCAGTTATTTGCGCGAGCGTAATGGTGGCCGAAGGCACTAACAATGGGAGATTCCTATCTTAATTTCGTCACTCTTTCTATGGCATCTATGCTGACAAGGATGATTCACAGAGTAATTAGTCATCAGAGTGATGATCCACATCCGATGAATGGTACCGCAACACCAAGTGACACCGGTGTCAAATGAAAGTAGTCTCTTTCTTGGTCACTTCTTGATGGAGTTTCAGAATTGTTAGATGGGAATCTCCCATTGTTAGTGCCTTCGGCCACCATTACGCTCCCGCAAATAACTGCGTTTATTGAGTTTAGGAGTGGATTTTGGAAGTTTCTAGTGCCGCCATCGTTATTTTTTGAGGTTTTTACGCCATAATCGACTTTTAAATCGCTTATAGCAAAAGTGTGCAATAGCCCCATTCATTCTGATCGGCCAGAAATATCTAGATGTCATCAAATTCCCCGAAAAATTCCAAATTTCGGATTTAAGATGGTTCCAGAGTCAATTAGTTCGAACTCCAACCAAGGACGTCATGTCGCGCTGCTCAAAAAGTCATTTATTGAAATTGATGATTTTGAGTTAAAAGTACAAAGTTAAGGGACATCAGCACCTGCAAACATACCTCAGGAAGATATCCTGAAAAATTCAAGCTGAAATATTCAAAAATAAAGTCGGGCATGATGAAATACGAAAATTTCCACACACTTCAATGAGTGTGAGTGAGTCAGAGAGATCACTTGCACCCACTCGCACTGATAAAGCTTAGGGCGGAATGAATTATATAACTTACGGTTTTAATTCTCAACCAATTTTGCTTTTGTTGGGCTCAAAACATCCATTAAAAAAAGTGAAAATTTCGGAGGTGTTGACCCGCTTGCATTTTGCGTTATTTCTTTGTTTTCAATTTAAAATTTCAAAAGCAAGACTTTCTCCAAAAGGGACTTGTGGCGCTATCCATCGGATTGAAATCTGGAAATAGTTTCGCCTGTAACCATCTTAACCTAAAAAAAAAAAAATCCTCGTAACAGTCCTCTCGAGAATGGGTATTTTACCCCATTTCGCCCACCCCTTCTCCCATTACTACCCTTTTCTGAGTTTTTTCGAAATCATGAATGCCATGCGATTTTTCTGTCTTGTCATATTACGAGGGTCGTGTCAAAAGTAAGTATCATGTTTTTTTTTTAAAAAAATCTATTAATGCTGAAATAAGTCGGTAAAAAGGTTTCGATGCGCAAAATCCTCAGCTTTTCAATGGTTTTTTGAATTTTTGATATCTTCAAAATTAAAAAAATGGCGGTGGTTTTTCTGAGACAACCTACCCTTGTCGCGTGCCCAAAATGTTACGCTACTGTAATGTTACGATAACGCGCGCCCTCACACTGCCGGAACCATGCAATCATTGTTACAGACATTTAAATGGGAGATCCCCCCCCCCCCCCCCCTATTCTCTGGACCTCGCACCTAGTGACTTTCATATTTTCCCGCGTCTAAAGCTTGACCTCGGTGGTAAAAGTTTCGCGAGTAATGCGGAAGTGGTAAACGCGGTCGACACTTGGATTAAAAATCAAGAAAATGAATTTTTCTCCACAGGAATAAGAAAGTTGGTGCCGCGCTACCAAAAGTGTCTTAAAAGAGGCGGAGACTGCGTCGAAAAATAAGGTTAGACGCTTTTTAAGTAGAATTTTTTATTATGTTTATGTTCTTTTTGCTCTCTTCAACACAATCCATTTTTCTTGTCTGAATAACGATTTATCCGAGTGCGTAAAATTTTGGGCACGCGACAACGGTAGGTTGTCTCAGAAAAACCACCGCCATTTTTTTAATTTTGAAGATATCAAAAATCCAAAAAAACCATTGAAAAGCTGAAGATTTTGCGCATCGAAACCTTTTTACCGACTTATTTCAGCATTAATAGATTTTTTTTTTAAAAAAAAAACATGATACTTACTTTTGACACGACCCTCGTATTTCCAGCAAGTTTTAAGTAAATCCTTTGAATCGTTTTTTTTTAGAAATTTCAATTTTTACCCTTCTTTCGGGGAAAATCCCCCCCTCCTAACAAACCCTCAAATTCAGGGAAAAAAAAAAAAAAAAAAAAAAAAAAAAAAAAAAACCTCCTCTAGCACTATCAGAAAGAACTATTCTTGCCAAATTTGGATGCATACGGGCTAATAATTCAGAAGTTATGCATTTCACATACAGACGCACAGACATTTTCTGGGAATATGATTTTTGAACTCAGGGGCCCCAGAAATACCAAGGAATGGAATAACCCCAACTTTCAAATTTTTCATGATAACAATACTTTATTCTCACCTTAGGGTGAGCGCAAAAGTAAAAATAAATGTATGATCCGCCTTTCGCCGTAAAGTTTGGTTCATGTCACAACACGAACGAACTTCGAAGAAATATCGAAGCACTTCACGCGGCTAATCTTGTAATCTTGTGACCAACAACAACATACCCCCCCCCCCCCCCCCCCCCCCATCGACAATCACACACGACTCAAAGGCGCAGCCTCTCGTCAACCTTAGCGGGCGGCTCGCGGCTGCTTCATCATCGCGCTCGACGCACATATCGTTCATTCCTCTGTTGAATCAGTGCGCAGCGAAGCTCGGCTCCTGACGCGATGTGACCCGAGGCGGCGCAAAGTGGGCCGAATGGAACAAAATTTCCCGGACATAATTTTTACGATTAAAAATTAAAATTATGAACAATAAATGGTAAGATAATTTGACCCTATTACGAACATGTTGCTACCAGAAATTAGAGTCCCTTCCAAGGTAACAGCGTTCCATGAATGGGTCTGTTGCGTACTTTTGCTACATCAATATGACACATTGTTTCTCACGTAAAATTCGGCAAAATATAACGATGCGCACATTAAATACTTTCAAATTCCACCCATTAACTCAGAAAATACCTTCCATTTCAAACAACCCGCGCTACACTAGACACTATATCACCGACTTATAACTACATAGATGGAACCATCTCGTTTATGTAAACATCAACAGAACTTACAAACATTGGAATTTTTCGTTTAGATGCGTACATTACTTATATTATTTTGTAATCTTTGATAAACCGAAAAGACCAGACAGCAAATGCAGCCAATAGTTCATGTATTTAGAACGGAATTCCATCATTTTGTAGTTACGATGTTGTTTACTTATGCACGCTAATTCTGTCTATGCAGTAGTATACCGGTGCAAATAGTGTCTAGTGTAGCTCGGGCTGTTTGAAATTGAAGTGCTTTCCTGAGTTTATGAGTGGATTTTGGACGTTTTTAATGTGCGCATCGTTATTTTCGCCGAATTTTACATAAGAATGAAGATTCCATATTGTTGTTGCAAAAGTATGCAACAGACCCATTTCCGTGACCAAAATTTCGTGGGCATTATTTCCGTGGGTAAAATGGGGCTGTTGCACACTTTTGCTACAAGCGATTTAACAGTCGATTCTGGTGTAAAAACCTCGAAAAATAACAATGGCAGCACTAAAGACTTCCGAAATCCACTCTTAAACTCAATATACGCTTTTATTTGCAAGGGCGTAATGGTGGCCGAGGGCAGTAACAATGGGAGATTCCTATCTTAATTTCGTCACTCTTTCTATGCTGACAAGGATGATTCACAGAGTAATTAATCATCAGAGTGATGATCCACATCCGATGAATGGTACTGCAACACCTAGTGACACCGGTGTCAAATGAAAGTCGTCTCTTATTGGTCACTTCTGGATGGAGTTACAGTATTATTAGATGGGAATCTCCCATTGTTACTACCCTCAGCCTTCATTACGCCTGCGCAAATAAAAGTTTAGGAGTTTAGGAGTGGATTTCGGATAAAATTAGTCAATTAATATTATTTACTATTATTATTTAATTATTATATTATTTAGTTTTTGGGGGGGGGGGGAATATCAACTTCAGAATATTTTTAAAGCAAAAAACCAACATCTCTCTTCGTCCGGACCTATGAGGTCCGTGGGCTCAGCAGTGGGAAAGGAGGGGGGCTTGAATAAATATAATTCCTTTTTATCTTTCTTTCTTTTTTGCTCCATTTAAAAGTGAAGGGTTATAAAATGTACGACCTCTGGCATATTTTTGGAGCCTTTGTCTAAATAGCGGGGGGGGGGGGGGTCGAGTCCCCAAATCCCCCCATGGACCGTAACTGTATCTGGAAGAATCTTGGTTCCAATCCAGTGCGCGGTGACGTGATGCTCGACGCTCGCTGCCGTGACAGTGTATGTGTGTATATCCATATATTTAGTGTATACATAATCTTGCAGACTGCATAATCGCGGTGGGTTATCGCGTACTCTGTTTCTAACCTTACCCGCCTCCCGCACTGACACCCCCACCGACACCGCCACCCGCCACCGACGCGTGCATAGTGTTGGATGGTGTCAAAGTGAAGCGTCGCGTCGCTGTCGTTACGTCCCATTATTACGACCGTCGCGTTGCGTCGCGTCGTCCGTCTGCTAAGCGTCCGTCCCCACGGTATCGGTAGGCTCGGCCAGCAAGCAGCCAGCCGGCAGCGCTTAATTAATTGTGCGTTTATAGCTGGAAAAATCCTGACAATTTTTTTTATCCACAGCGTAGCGGCCGGCGTCCTATCCTTCTCCTTCTCCTTCTCCTCCTGCCACTCCTCCCACACCTCCCCCTCCCATTCCTCCTATTCTTCTCCCTTCCCCCTCCCCCTCCCTTCGTCCCTGCTCCTCCCTTCGTCCCTGCTCCTCCCTTCCCCCTACTCCTCCCTTGCCCCTCCTCCTCCTCTCTCCTTTCCTCCTCCTCTCTCCTTTCCTCCCTCTCATTCCTGTACTCCTCCTCCTCCTCCTCCTCTTCTTTTCTTTCCTCCTCCTCCTCCACTTCCACTTGCTCCTCCTCTCCCCCCTCCTCCTACTTTTCCTCCTCCTCCCTCCTCCTCCTCCTCCTCTTCATTCATTTCCTCCTCCTCCTCCTCCTCCTCCCTCCTCCTCCTTCTCCTTCTCAAAATTCGATGTATCGAAAACTATAAACGATATCGACTTCTGCGGTTTGCGCTAAAAAGTCTTCAAATTTTATCCTTTTTCCAATCACCCATAGTAAAAAAATGGGGGTTATTTGAAGGATTGGATTTAAGGGGGCAGTGCCCCCCATTGCGGGTCTCAAAATCGGTGACCCCTTTGAAAGATGTCCTTCTTGAAATAATTGAACACGTGTTTTAGCGATTTTCGATATTTGCAGTCGTTTCCGAGAGAACTTGAGTGGAACCCATTTTAATTGACACCCCGTTGTGTAGTCCTTGCAATTACCTAAGAAACAAGCCCGATTTGAGCCCTTTAAGCTAAAACTTGACGAAGCAACAGAGTTTTTGAAAATGATACGTTAACATGACCCCTTTAGAAATTTTAGCATTTCTTTTTTCCAAGGTGAAAGTTTTTAGGTTTTAGTGAAACCACTTGATTCTTTTTCTTGAAAGAAAATTGCTGAAAATTCTGGAGGGATCAGGTCGGCATGACATTTTAAAAAACTCTGCATGTAACTCAGTTAATGTTTAACTTACAGAGCTTAAATTGGGCTCAGTGGCGTAGCTTGCAATTCGGCAACGTAGCAGTTTGTCCATTTAAACCCATGAAAAAGATCGAACTATTGGGTGTTCGGTGAACACCTTCGCATTCGACCTTTTACATGGGTTTAAATGGACACAGTACAACGTTGCCAAATTGCACGCTACGCCACTGATTGGGCTTGTTTTATTGGTAATTATGATATTAGATTATAAAGACTGTAACATAACATAAATCGCATTTTGATAACTGCTTCTGCCCTCCCCCCCCCCCACCACTACCACAAAAAAAATGTGCAGTACTTATGTGACACCCTATGTATTTTCTCACACCCACATGGCTCTTTCGTCTCGGTGCGCGGTGGTGTTCCCGATGATGCAATTATACATATGTACTATATCTATATCCCCTTGAACTCCGCAGTCAAAGATTCAAAGGCGTGTTGAAAAAAAAAAAAAAAAAACAAACTCGCGCACGATTTTGATTCCCCCCCCCCCCCACACTTCCGTTTGGATTTTCCGCGATTGTTGTTTTGCGTTGAGTTGTCGGCGATATGATGAGTGGTCGAGCGTTGGTTTTTATTTTCCTCAGTAGTTCCGCGCCGTGACTCGTGAGCGAGAGGTCGATAATCATAACATTGGTTCTTTTCTCACTCCACCTTGATCTTGCTTTCTAGAAAATAATCGTGATAACTGATAATTGATAATAAGGGTCGGGTCTTTCGTGCGCCGTTTGTCTATGTTTACCAGTGTAGAGTCATCTAATGCGACGGTTCGTTCAAGTTTTCTTTCATTAAATTTAATTTATTCAGAGCTGCCGTTTGTGCATAAATAATGGAACGTTCCCAATTCACCAATGCACTATATATGGCCTCAGATGATCGTCGGAAACGAGCCGAAATCAGAAAGTAAATTCCTCAGAAATTTATCATTTATGAAGTTCCAAGTCCAAGACCAACTTTAATCTCAGAAGACACTTTTATCAAGTAATTCCAACTTTGCAATGTTACTGAAAAGTTTTAAATGGGGCAGTTGCAAGGGTCTAAAATCTCGTGTTTTTTATAAAGAAAATTAAAGTACTTGATGAGCTCAGAACAAAGATATCTTTGGTTTCTAATTAAGTCCTATAGTTCCGGAGATAAGATTTTGACCCAAAATACATTGTTTTAAATGGGAACTCCGTGTAGTGACGTCACTACGCTCACGATTTTTTACAACTTTACACGTGTGTATCTCCAAAACCGTGACACTTATGAAAAAAACCAAAGGCACCACTGTCTTCAGCTCATCAAGTACTATCATTCCCTTTATAAAAAACACAACATTTCAAACCATTTCAACTGCCCCATTAAGCTCTAGAAGTCCAAAAAGATGAATTTTTATTACTTTTTTTTCTTTGAGTTTTGGCCATTTTCAGTTAATCTATGTCCACTTTCCACGTTCAATAAATCTCTGATCATTGTGCAATGATTCCACCGGTTGAGAAAGGATTACGCAGTTCAGCTCCGTGTATGACTGTACCTACTGCACGAAAATATTCGCATCTACTTATAATAACTTTTTCTCAATCAGTGCAATTGCCTTTAAATTATTAAAATATCCGCTGGTTATTAAAGTCATCGACGACTCCAGCGGTTGAGAAAAAAATTTCAGATGCGAGTATTTTCATGTATTACAGTCAGAAGCTGAACTGAACTGTTTAATATTTTCTCAACCGGTGAAATGAAACATGTCATTATTTAATACCTACAAATACCCATTATTTAATACCTGAAATATAACCTACACGGAACGGCAGCTCTTTGCTGTGTATGCGTATATTCTTTTTTATTTCTTTCGTTTTTTTTTTTTTTTTTTTTTTTTTCCATTTTTAATTTTTCCTTTAACCCTATGCAAGCCCAATGCATTTGACGTACGGTACCAACGAGAGGTCCGAAAAGACTCAAAACAATTTTTCATCGTAGAAAATTCGTTTAACCCTTGTGAGCCTAAGGGGGGGGGGGGTAGATTTGTACTCCAGGCCAGTTTTTTTGACGCCATTTTGTCAAAACTGCTCAAAATTTTTTGGGACTTTATGACATTTTAAGTTAGGATACTTAGAACACGTCCACCAAATGTCATTAATTTTTATGAATTTTTGTCGATATTATAGAAATTTAAAGTGTTGGGGTACAAATATACCCCCACTTCGTCCTGCCAGTTTTGAGTTTGGAACCATCTATTACAGTGACTTTTACGGAAATTTTATGTAGATTAAGAAAATAAAGTCAGATCATTGAAAAAAAACAATTGGAAATTTATCAAAAATGGAAAAATAAGATGGTACCTCATTTCATTTTTTCCATTTTTTTTATTTTGACATTTTTTTTAAAAGTAGGTGTAAATTTGGCAACATAGCAAAAATTTACTCAAATTTCACATAAATTACTCTCTTAGGGTACTAAGTACATAATCCATCCATTAAAGTTTCAAAATTATTGATACTGACTGTGCTGCATGAAAATATCCTTGGGGTACAAAAACACCCCACTTAGTCCTTTGTGTTACCGAAACACCTTAGGCTCACAAGGGTTAAAAAACCAAGTATTTGAAGTGATTGAGTTCATCCTACTTACTGAATGTTTTAAGACCATTTTTTATCATGGGCCACCAACTTTGAGAATGTATGGCAACGAGGCTCTAGCAAACTTTTATTATAAGCAAATAAATGGTCCAATCATATTTAAAGTCCAAAAAAAATCACGAAAATCTCACCGAAAAAGTCTAAACTTCAGTAATAAACTCACAAAACTGCTTCAAAGGCAAGATCGTAATGGCGCTTCAACGCAGGTATCATGGGATGGGCGATTCCTGTCTAATCTGTCACTTTCTCTACGGAAACACAGAGATATGTCGCAATTTAGATAGGAATCTCCCATGATACCTGCGTCTCTCCGCCATTATGCCCGATTCTGAGAATGAATTCCGTGATTTTTTAGTGTGCTCATCGTAATTTTTACAGGTTTTTATGCAATAATCAAGTAACGCTTCAATCCCCCGTAGCAAAAGTTTGCAAGAGCCCCATTGCTTAAATACGTTATGACTTATTGTTTGAGAAAACGATAATGGGGTTCTTGCAAACTTTTGCTACGGGGGATTGAAGATTTGATTCTTGCATAAGAATCTGTACAAATGAAGATGAGTAGGTACTCTAAAAAATCACAAAATTCACTCTCAGAATGGGGCTATTGCACACTTTTGCGATAAGCGATTTAATAGTCGATTATGGCGTAAAACCCTCAAGAAATAACGATGGCGGCACTAAAAACTTCCAAAATCCACTCCTAAACTCAATAAACGCAGTTATTTGCTCGAGCGTAATGGTGGCCGAAGGCACTATAACCATAGGAGATTCCTATCTTAATTTCGTCACTCTTTCTATGCTGACAAGGATGATTCACAGAGTAAATAGTTATCAGAAAGATGATCCACATCCGATGAATGGTGCCACAACACCTAGTGACACCGGTGTCAAATGAAAGTAGTTTCTTATTGGTCACTTTTTGATGGAGTTTCAGAATTGTTAGATGGGAATCTCCCATTGTTAGTGCCTTCGGCCACCATTACGCTCGCGCAAATAACTGCGTTTATTGAGTTTAGGAGTGGATTTTGGAAGTTCTTAGTGCTGCCATCGTTATTTTTTGAGGTTTTTACGCCAGATTCGACTATTAAATCGCTTATAGCAAAAGTGTGCAATAGCCCCATTGAGCTTAGTGGCGGAACTATGCAGGTATCGTGGGAGATGATTCCTATCTAATTTGAGACAAGTCTCTACATATGTGTTTCCATAGAGAAAGTGACGAATCATAGATAAGAATCTCCCACGAAACCTGCGTAGAGCTCCGTCATTGCGATCTTGCCGTTACAGCCGTTACTTACTGTTTTTGGGCTACACGAACTTTACGTCCACCTTTTTGACGTCCACAGGCTTTACGTCCACTGTTTTTATGTCCACTCCTGTAATGCCCACTGCTATAGACGTCCACAGAAGTGACGTTCACTAACATATGTCCACTTATGTTACGTCCACCGAGCTTCATTGTTCACAATGGGTCTGTTGCAAAACTTTTGCTTCAGCGATAAAAAGTGTTTACTCCAATGTAAAATCGCCTGAAAAGTCCATTGGTGGCATCATAAAGTCAATAAATACAATATTAAACTCACAAGAGGCGTTTATAGAAATCCAATATGGCGGCAAAATATCGAGGAATCTGAATGTATGCACCGTGATCATCCAAGGATTGCCAACTTTGACAACCTCACTGCAGGTAGAGGTTATGTGTTTATTTACGTTGTGATTGGTTGTGATGGATATTGTGAGGTTGGCTATCCTTGGATGTTCGTGGTGCATGCATACAGATTGCTCGATATTTTGCCGCCATCTTGGATTTCATTAAACGCATTTTGTGAGTTTATTGTTGCATTATTTCATTGCTTTCTGATGCCATCATTGGACTTTTCAGGCGATTTTACATAAGATTGCACACTCTATAGCGCTGTAGCAAAAGTTTGCAACATACCCATTCAATAACAGCATAAAATGGGAAATATTCGATAAAAGGTGTGAAGATTGATTTATTTCTGTGACTGTAACAGGAAATTTGGTACTTTATCATTCTTGTCCTTTAGTTCTTTTCCCTCTAGTTACTTTAAGAATAATCGATTTCGAAATGTCACACAGTGTGAAGGGGGGAGGGGTGGTAAAAGACTTGTAGACCAGAAAATTTGAATTTTGAAAAAATGAAAAGTGGAAATTTTTCGAATGACTGAAACCATTCAAGCGTTGCTTAGGAGTCCACTCTAGTGATTTCTTGAGTCAGCTGTTTCCGATTAATGAAAAATTTCATTCAAGTTCTTAATTCGCTTACTGTGAAAGAAGGAAGAAAAAAATCATCTCTTAAGAAAGAAGAAAAAACAAGTGGTCCAATTGTAGACATTTAATGTCCACAATTATTACAATGATGGACGTTTGTTTTTGTGGACGTTTAGTTGGGTGGACGGACAATTTTGTGGACGTAAAGAAGCGGTGGACATAAAACTAGTGGACGTAAAGTCGATGGACGAAAAGTCCTGGAACCGTTTTTGGAGGGTTTCACACCAGCGGCCGCCGATCATTTACTTCATCGTTAAATCGATGGTTAAGACTGTGTATGAGTGATTCTATTGCTTGAATATTGTAAAACTTAGCCGTTGCTATGGTAACCATCTTTATAGTGTCCGTTTTTTAAAGGTTACTCATGAATAGCCTGAGACTCTTAACGATGGTTACCATAGCAACAGCCAAGTTTTACAATTTTCGACCAATTTCATCACTCGTAGACTGTTTTAACGATCGGTTTAACGATAAAGTAAATGATCGGCCCGCAGAGTCGACTATTTAATCGCTTATAGCAAAAGTGTGAAATAGCCCCATTAGAAAATGTCATTAAATATACCTACACAGAAACGGCAGCTATGAGGGGAAACAAGAGAGGGATAATAAAGGAGATATCCTGTATGAGTGCGCCATTGAATTAGGCACTGGGAGTTTCATGGTAACCTGGTGGAAGGTCGCAGGATAAGAAGGATCAGAATGAATGAGTAAATATGTGAACTACTGTCAGACCTAGTGCCGCCTTAATTGTTTTCGTTAAAAATCTCATGTCCTCTTCGGTCAATGCGTTGTCTTGTTCCAAGTGACCCTGAAAAAAATAAAAATAAAAATAAAAGAAAAAGAAAGAAAAATTATAATTACATTGTTCTGACCGGCGCGGTGTGGCGTGGCGTGGCAGTTGACGCGGAGTAATTCAAGTTTGAAAACAAATTAGAAATCAAGCTTAAGTCTTATATAAACGACCTGCTCAGGTGGTCAAACGAAACAAATCTGATGAGTGTGCATGAGTCCGAGATCGATGTTATTCGAATCGATTCTCAATTTTCAGCAGACTGTACCTAGTTAGCGATAAAGTGTGGATACATAGTATAGCGCGACCGTAGAATATTTTTCCGGGTAAAGGGGAAGAGAGAAAAAAATAATGATCAAAAACCATGGTTTTCGACGTTTTAAGCTTGATTAAAAACTTTTCAGTGTCATATCTAAGTTAGAATGAGGCAGTAGCAAGGGTCTGAAATGTTGTATTTTTTTGTAAAGAAAATGAAAGTATACTTAATGAGCTGAGAACAAAGATGCGTTTGGTTTCTTATTAAGTTCTATTGTTCCGGAGTTGAGATTTTGGCCCAAAATAAATTCTTTTAAATAGGAATATCGCGTATATAGTGACTAAACACACGATTTTTTACAACTTTACACGTGTGTATCTCCAAAATTGGGATACTTAGAGAGAGAAAAAAAAAAACCAAAGGCACTATTGTTCTCAGCTCATCAAATAATATTAATATCTTTATAAAAATCACAAAATTTCAGACCCTTGCAACTGTTCCATTATTTCTTTTAAGTGTCCTTTAAAGTGATTGAAAATGGTCTTGAAATTTTACGGTAGATAAATTTATGAGAAAGGCAACATTGCAGTCAGTCCATTTAAACCAATGAAAAATATCGAACAATTGGGTGTTCGATGAACACTCGCATTCGACCGTTCACGTGAGTTATAATGGACACAGTACAACGTTGCCAAATTGCACGCTACGCCACTACGTCGCATGCAATAAGGAACTGCTTTATTAGTCCGTTGCCGATAGGTTTTGAACTCAAAAAAAATATGTGAAAGCTGAATTTTGGTGTGCACGTTCCTTATGGGGTGTACTTTCGCCAAAAAAAAGTCAACACCGAAATGTTCGCGGGTTTGCCAAATTTACCCAAAAATGTGGTCTAAAAATCGGTTTTTTCAAAATTTCTCGAAAACCAGCGGGTTTTCGAAAAAATACCTTAGTAATGGCTTGTAGAACATAAAATTTCCAACAAAAAAGGTTCTATACAATTTTTTGATAAATCCCTTTGTATTCCCCGGAAACGCCATTTTCAATTTGCGTGATTTTAAAAAAAATCAAAAATCACAAAAAAATCACTGCAAAATCGGATATTTGGCAACGCTGGTCCCAGAAATTATTTTCGGAAAGAGCCACATAAGTACTTTACCACTAATATGCCTCATTTTCATTGATTAGAACTATATTCGACTTCTTAATGAGCCGTGAGCCCCTCTTAGACACACATTCGCCGCATCCCTTAAGAAACAAAAAATAAATGGCTTATTCATAGTATTTTGTTTTACTGGTTTTTTTTTTTTTTTTTTTTTTTTTTTTTGGTTGACTGCTACAACTCAATGACATAATTCTTGAATATATTATCAAAGTTACGTTAGTGTATCGAAAGCACGTGATGAAACGGAGGAGGAAAAGTGGGGGGGGGAGGGCAACATTGGTTACATGTAGATAGTTCTAAAAAATATAAAAAATCACAACAAAATGGCCAGAAATTCGAATATTTGGCAACGTTTTGACCAGAGATGTGTAAACACTTGATATTTTTGAGGTCTGAGCATGGGTGTCTTGATATCTCATTGACCTTGAACGAGGGTAGCGGAGGGTTGTGTTTTATGACTTAATCCCTCCGTCCGCTTCCCCACCCCATCCCCCGCGCTTCTAGCTGCTGACACCTGGTCTCATTTTCACTCATTTTCTCTCATTTTCTGTCATTTCCAAACAGAAACAAAAATATTTCGAAAAAAACGTTATTACTGCCAAGGAGAAACAGCTTTTCTCTCTACCGCCCACGGATGATGCAGCAAAATTGCAGTTATCGCGTTTTTCACCAAATTCAACTTTGGCAAGGCTATGAACTTCCGCCCGAAAACTGGGGTTGGCGCATACATCCAAATGTAGCGCCTATTTATTCCACTATCGGACGTGCGCCCCAAAAAGTCTTACAATCAATATTTTGCCGCTGCACCAAAGGTTGCAGTAATGCCTGCGGCTGCCGAAGAACTGGCTTAAGATGCACCAGCACCTGCCTAAATTGTCTTGGCACCTCTTGCACAAATGGGCCTGCATTTGACATGGAAGATGCTTATGAAGATGAAAATATCGATGATCCACTTTCAGGATTAGAAGATATTGATGAGCTTATGGATGATTGGTGTGATGATGAGCCCCCTTCAGAGGCAGACGTGACCAATCAAATCGCTGACCCGCAACCGAGCACATCAAAAAGACTCGGTTCTAAACGAAGACGTCTATTTTAAAAACTGATCAGTTCCTAAAATTGTACATAACAACTAATCTCAAAATTTGAAAAATCAAAGTATTTGTAAAACCTTCAATCTGACTTGTAAATAGAAAATTCATACTTTTTTTCAAAATGGTTTTTTCGGATCACAGGAAAAAAATAAAGAAAACAAGGAAAAAAAAAAAAAAAAAAGTAGATTGGTACTTCTCTCGAGATGTCTCGTTTCAACAAAATACGAGCCAAAGGTACGTAATCTTTAAGCAGTACTTTTACTGCTTTTAGCAATCGCAAATATACTTCGAATAAGCAAACAGTTGCAAAGATTACAAACAAAACAAATATTACGAAATGTAGGTGCATTGTACGTAAGCTAAACCACTGGTGGCGTGTAGAATCTGGCAACGTTGCATTTCGTTCATTTAAACCCATGAAAAATATCGATTCCAGGGAGTGCACTGTGCATCCTCATATTTTGATCCTTTTCATGACTTTAAATGGACTAAATTCATTTTTGCCAGATTGCACGCGCCGCCATCGCCAGTTCGTAAGTACCAAATTGAAACGAACTCTGGCACAAACTTTGCTTATAGTGCTTCACTGATTTTTTTTTGCATAAAAGAGATCGTTCACGTGACGTTCGACTTAACAGAAAACGGGAGGGGGAGTTGTAAGCTTAAATATGATGATCAAGAGGGGAGGAAACATAGCAACAAGCATATTGAGGGGAAAAATTAGAGTATTTTATGTGTATCATCGTTAACTATAATATTCTTTAGAACTATCTACATGTAACCAATGTTGCCCTCCCCCTCCCCCCCCCACCACTTTTCCTCCTCCGTTTCATCACGTGCTTTCGATACACTAACTTAACTTTGATTATATATTCAAGAATTATGTCATTGAGTTATAGCAGTCAACCAAAAAAAAAAAAAAAAAAAAAACAAACAGTAAAACAAAATACTATGAATAAGCCATTTATTTTTTGTTTCTTGAGGGATGCGGCGAATGTGTGTCTAGGAAGGGCTCACGGCTCATTAAGAAGTCGAATATAGTTCTAATCAATGAAAATGAGGCATATTAGTGGTAAAGTACTTATGTGGCTCTTTCCGAAAATAATTTCTGGGACCAGCGTTGCCAAATATCCGATTTTGCAGTGATTTTTTTGTGATTTTTGATTTTTTTTTAAATCACGCAAAATGAAAATGGCGTTTTCGGCGAATACAAAGGGATTTATCAAAAAATTGTATAGAACCTTTTTTGTTGGAAATTTTATGTTCTACAAGCCATTACTAAGGTATTTTTTTCGAAAACCCGCTGGTTTTCGAGAAATTTTGAAAAAACCGATTTTTAGGCCACATTTTTGGGTAAATTTGGCAAACCCGCGAACATTTCGGTGTTGACTTTTTTTTGGTGAAAGTACACCCCATAAAGAACGTGTACACCAAAAATCAGCTTTCACATATTTTTTTTGGGATAAAGCCGACATTTGATCTATCGGCAGTGGACTATATGTATTTAAGACTTTTTTGGGCACAAATATCATCGAAATTAAAGGACTCATCCGCAAGTCCTTTCGAAAACTTAAGGGTGAGCAAGTTAATCACATATCATTAACCCTTTAAGGGCCGAGTTAGTTTAAAAGATCACCACTCCTCCGTTTACATGCATAAGGAAGGTATATAGTTAACTATTCGTACACGGAGGAGTTGGAATTGCCTATATGAAGAATTGAAGGCGCCCAAATGAAACTTCATCTTGTCTCGTTATCCGGAATGAAGACTTTCCAATGTAAAATAGGCTAGAGGGGGACAACGAGTATACTCCGGCTTGGCCCATATGGGGTTAAAGCGATACACATAGATAAGTCCAAATTTTTGTGTCCAAAACTTTTAGATCCAAAAATTAATGTCCAAAACATTAAAGTCCAAAAAATTTTGGTCTTAAGGGAAAACATCTAAAAAGAGAAAAGGCCAATATTAAAATTTCCAGAGATTATAGGTCCATAAAATTAAGTCCAACAATTTGGAAAGGGCAAAAGAATTACAAGAGCGATCAGTATGCACATGTATCTGAACAGTTACTTATACTGACAGTATGCACGCGATCTTCACATGGAGATTTATTTTAAGCTTTCTATAGAAGACAATATTATGAAAATTGTACTACAATACTTCTGTCCATTAAATATAACTTTTGGACATTCTTTTAGACATGGACTTTTTATTTGCGGACATTGTAGCCCATTCCATTGGATATTTGACCGTTTGGACGAAAATATAACGGGGCGAATAAAATTTTGGACGAAAAAGTTTTTGACATAAAGAAACTATGCGGACATATCATCTAGGAACCGTTAAAGCACAGAGTGTAGCCGTAATTTTATAAAAAGCGTAGGTAGTTTTTAAGTAGTATACACTAGTATATTTTCACTTTTCAGCTATGTTCAAAAGAAAACTTTACTAATTTACTATACATACATATACATATATTTTTGTGTATATCGTGTGAGTTCATCGCCGCGCAGAGGGTAGAAAATACCGATTTTGTGGTTAGCCAAAATTGCCTCTAAAGTGATCGTTTCAAAGATTCCATGACTAAATTTAACTCCCTCATTGAACCACTTCCAACGCATAATTCAAGCTGAAAAAAATGTACGCACAGAAAGTCTAACACAGAAACACAGAAAAACAGAAAAAAAAACACTTCGGTAGCGCTGACAAAACCTTTGGTAGCAAAATGACCCCAGCAAAAGACTTTAGAAAAAAGACTTTTTATTGTGTCCCTAATTTCGGGCAACTTTGTTTCATTGTTTGTTTTTTATTGTGTGAAAAGACTTGTAACCAAAGGTTTTTGAACGCCCCACCAAAGACGTTTTGCTGGGCGAACCAAAGATTTAGTTGGGTCAACTAAAGCCTTTTGCTATGGGTCATTTTTCTATCAAAGGTATGTTGTTAGCGCTACCAAAGTGTTTTTTCTGTTTTTCCTGTGCAGTTCGGCTAAAATATGATAGTAGCTTACTAAAATATAATATTAATAAAATGTTTTTTTTCTTTCTTTCTTTTTTACAATTTGAACTTGCCAATTTTTAGCCGCCAAATTGAAAATTTCTGCCCACTGTGCGCCACCAAATGGATCAGTGGCGTAGCGTGCAATTTAGCAACGTTGTAGTTTGTCTAATAAACCCGCGAAAAGTATCGAACTATTGGGTGTTCGGTGAGCACCTTTGCATTCGACCTTTTACATGGGTTTAACTGGACCTAGTACAACGTTGCTAAATTGCACTCTACGCCACTGATATGGAGCTTGAACATTAATTTTAGCCTTATTCTCGTCATCGACAGATTTCATCGATGAAAACAAATCTCATTCCGTTCAACTCAGATAATACGGGTCAAATCGCATTCACAGTGCGCATACGATATACCCGTGAAGAGACCTTGGGAGCATAGTTTCAGTTTGAAAGAATCTGACTTACACGGCTGGTGTTCTGGTGCACAGGTGCCCAAAGAGCATTGAAAATGGAACCGACTGGCACTATCAATGGACATTATAAAAAGTCCAAGAGCCCCAGCAAAGGTTCAGAATCGGTAAGTACTTACATTCAAAAAAACCTTGACACATTGCAGAAAGTTGATAGCTTCGTAGCATAGTGTGCTTTCATGATGTCGTGATGCTTAAACAAAGAAATTATTGTATGTAGAAGAAGACTGGCCACTGCTATCTCATAACATCACGGAAAAAAATAGATGGTAAGATTTACCATCATGATGACTGATTTCTGCACCTGCCAAAAAGATGGTAAACTTCACCGCACATATTGGGTTGAAAAGAACCAGTTTCTGGTGTTCATTCAACCCGATATATGGTCAAGTTTACCATCTTTTTGGCAAGTGCAGAAATCAGTCATCATGATGATAAAGCTTACCAACTATTTTTTTCCGTGCACGGAGGAAAAGTGAAGTCGGTCTTTGGACGCGGGCTGATGGGCAGGGCCAACGAGCAACGAACAACGAGCAACGTAAGTGCTGGAAAAACCTGAAAATGACTAACCAAAATGCGTGAAACCATACGGGGCAAAATTACAGTGTTGGAAACTTGCGGTTAAATTAAACTAGAAGAGTTTCAAGGGCAAATGCAGGGGTTACACTTTGCACAAACGATTGCTGTATATCCTGAATTTATTTCCCAATTTTTCGCTTTGCGTTCCCTGGTAAAAATGACGACAATGCGACTATTCCAAAAACGACTATAAACATAGTTGCCGACTATAATCTATAGTTGGACAACTATATTCTATAGTTGGCCAACTATGTTTACAGTCGTTTTTGGAACGATTATAGTCGTCATTTTTACCAGGGTTATAAAGAATTTCATTGATAGTTTGTATAAAATTGTATCTAAAAGGGAAACGTCACCATAGAGTTAAGCCTTTTTAAAACGAGAGGACACTTTATGCGCAAACCTCAGATTGATATCGTTTTTCGCGGTCAATTCTCCTAGCTGTTTATAGAAGGGAGCTTATACACAATTTCTTTTTTATCATTTTGTCTTTTTATCTCTTCATTGCCTTTTTTTCCCTCTTTTTTTATATAGATATATATATAACCCCCCCCTTCTTCTTTCTATCTGTTTTCTCTCTTTCCTTTCCTTTTTTCATTTTTTTCACTAAAGCCCTCCTTCCAAAAAAAGTGGGGGAGGGGGCTTTAGCCCCCAAAGCCCCCCCCCCCTGGACCGCTACCGCTACACTCGGGGTGCACCGCACCATTGCACTATGGTCTGAGATCGTCGAAAATTGGCCAAAAATCAGAATGTAAATTTTTTATAAATCTATTATTTAAAAACTTTTAAGACCAATTTTAATCACAGAAAACACTTTTAATTAGTAATTTGAACCTAGAAATGTCATCTGAAAGTTTTAAATCAAGCTTTAAAGGTCGAAAAAGATCATTTTTATTGGATGTTTTTCAACTGATTTTTGGCCTCTTTTATTCGATTTCAGACCATAGTGCATTGGTTTGGGTCCTTTATGAAAAAGACGTGAAAAGAAACCGAAATACAACGACAGCACTAGCAGATTCAAGAAATTGTACTTTCTCTCTCTCTTTTCCATCAGAATGCATGTGTTAGAAAAGGTTAGAAGGGGGAAGGTGAAAATCAAGTGACTCCCCCTGATCTATCCTTTTCTAACAACTATGACACACGCATGAATCCGCCGCCCCGCCGGTGAACGACAGCCGTAATAGCTATTAAGGTAAGGAGTCAAATGAATGAATGAATGGATGTATGAATGAATGAATGTTGTTGTTGTTGATTACGTTTTTTATTAAGACGGTGCCTAAACTACTGTAAGTTATTCACACCGCTAATTAATTTTACAAAAGATTTTTAAAGTATTTACAAGGTAAGTAATTTACAATTTATGAATGAATGAATGAATGAATGATTAATTATGATTGTAAGAGATGAATGAAGACTCTCACTCTCACTCTTACTCTCACGCTTCTCCTGGCGAGTGACATTTGTCACCGCTGCATTGATAAGTTGATAAAGGAAGTCCTATTGTTGTCACTTAAAATACACTTAAAAAACCGCGCCGAACCTGTCTAGTGTCTATAGCTAGAGTGGTCGCAGTCCACCGTAAAACGTGTCCACGGTTTATTCTGAAGGGACCTACTTGACTCTAGACGTTGCCATTTTCACTTGACTTTAATATTATCATAAAATTAAACCTAGTGCAGTGGCGGTTCGTGAAATGCGATGTATCGATGTCCACTCCATTTAAAACTATAGAAAAGTATCGATTTCTCGGAGGTTCAATTGCATCCCCTGACGATCGATACTTTTCTACATAGTTTTAAATGGAGTAGACATCGATATATTTCATCGCAAGAGCCGCCACTGACCTAGTACATAGAATTTCTTGAAACTTCCAGGAACTTTTTTCTCTATGTTAAGTCTTGCTCTAGAAAATATCAAGCAATTTTATGCATCAGACTATTTTTAAGGGTATTAAAAAGTCCAGATTAAATGGCAGTAGCGGCGCGTGCAATCTGGCAACAACGGATTCTCTCCATTTAAACCTGTGTTAAACAATCGATCTTCAGGAGGTGCAATTGCACCCCCAAGATATCGATACTTTTGCATAAGTTTAAATGGAAAATTAGCATGGTTGCCAAATTGCGCTAGCCGCAACTGTTAAATGGCAACGTCGAAATACTAGTAGGTCTGTTGAGTATAAATGTGTCCAATTGTGCGTTGGACCGCGATTCAACCATGCTTGTATTTTAATGGCGTCTTGTCTTTAGGATTTTGAAACATAACGATTATTATTGGAGAATTCAGGAATTCATCGGTACGCGAACCCGGTGCGGTCAGTGGTAACAAATTGATGAAAGGCTCGTGATTTTTTTTTTTTTTTTTTTTTTTTTTTTTTTTTTTTTACGATTGCTTGAAACCACAGCCCGCATTGACAGAATCACTGATAACTGCAATTTGTTTTTTCATTTTTTACCTTTTTGGTTTTTTGCGAGTCGGCGAAAGACACACGCAGTCGATTAATAAGGGCAATCATGCGACTTTTGCCAATTGCCCTTCCTCCAGTGGTGTCATTTGGGGGGAGGGGCAGGGTGGGCATTTGCCCCCCCCCCCCCAAGGATTTGAAGTCAGGCTCAAAAACGGAAACGAAGTATATTAATGAGCAAAAAAAAAAAAAAGTCATCAGATTCCCCCCTCCCCCCCCCTCCCCCCCCCCCCCCCCCTCCCCCCCCCCCCTCCCCCCCCCCCTCCCCCTCCCCCCTCCCCCCCCCCCCCCCCTCCCCTCCCCCCTCCCCCCCCCCCCCCCTCCCCCCCAAGAACGTGAAGTGACGCCCCTGCCTTCCTCAACCCCAGTATGGTGGTTTGCAACGTGGTAACAACGCATTTTCTCCAATTAAACCTACGTCAAATAATCGATATATTCAGGGGATTTACTGAATCCCTGAGAAATCGATACTTTTGCACGGGTTCAAATGTCATTGAGACATGGTTGCCAAACTGCAAGGGCCGCTACTGCTCAGTAATTTTTTAAGACATGCGTTCAACTGGGCAAAGAGAAGAGGGGAGAGAGATGAGAGAGAGGGAGAGAGAGAGGGAGAGAGAGAGAGAGAGAGAGAGAGAGAAGAGAGAGAGAGAGAGAGAGGAGAGAGAGAGAGAGAGGGGAAGAGAAAGAGAGGGGAAAAAGGAAAAGAGAAAGAGAGAGAGGAGAGAGAGAGAGAGAGAAGAGAGAGAGAGAGAGAAGGAGAGGGGAAAGAGGAAAAAGAGAAAAAAGAGAGAGAGAGGAAAGAGAAAGAGAAGAGAGAGAGAGAGAGAGAAGAGAAAAGAAAAGGAGAGAGAAGGAGAGAGAGAGAGAGAGAAAGAGAAAGAGAGAGAGAGAGAGGGGAAGAGAGAGAAAAGAGAGAGAGAGAGAGAGAGAAGAGAGAGAGAGAGAGAGAGAGAGAGAGAGAGAGAGAGAGAGAGAGAGAGAGAGAGAGAGAGAGAGAGAGAGAGAGAGGAAGGAGAGAGGGGAAAAGGGGAGAGAGAGAGAAGAGGAGGGGAGAAGAGAGAGAAGAGAGGGAAGGAGAAGAGAGAGAGAGAGAGAAAAGAAAAGAGAGAGGAGAGAGAGAGAGAAAGAGGAGAGAGAAAGAGAAAGAGAGAGAGAGAGAGAGAGAGAGAGAAAGAGAGAGAGAGAGAGAGAGGGGGAGAGATAGTGATAGAGCAGGATAAATTTCTGAATTTGTAGAATCTACAAGTAGTGCGGCGCTGCGTGAGTACCTATGCGGTATCGCGTACAGTTTGGCAACGTCGTACTTCGTCCATACAAACCCATGAAAACGGTTGAACTTTTGGGGGATGCAATGATGCATACTGCACCTGCATACAGTCCACTCCCTTGGATCGATATTTCACTCGGATTCGAATGGATGAAATGCAGGGTTGCGAACTTTCACGCGACGCCACTTCATCGGAACGCGAGGCAAATACGGAGGAAAAGTTCTACTCTATCATAGTGTAAACTTTAGCCTTCATTTGAGCTTGAGCTACACGTGAAAAGCAAATAAACCGAAACTCTCAGAGCCGCAGAGAGGCGCATGGCTTGGTAACATAACCTAAAGATTTGTCAGCTCATTATATAGCCTCAGAGCGAGCCATAATAAACGTTAGCTGCTTAAGTAAACTGTGATATGATTATTTCGTAGGGCCAAAGTGCGCCAAGTCTGATTTTTTCGGTGATTATGAAAAGATTGCGGCATGTTTTTTTCATTCAAGCATTTTTACTAACCACGTGTAAATTTCCTGAATTATATCATTTGACCCCGAGTTTAATGGGTAGCTGTTGATCATAAAATTATGCCCCTAAGTTCAGGGATTTGGATGTCGATAGTGCATCGTCGGTCTTCTTCACATCAAGGGCATATTTTATGGATAGTATAAAACTCTTCCTCTACCTATTTTCACCTCACAACACACACCTTCACTAAGCAAAACAGTCATTGCACCAGCCGAACCAGCTTCCATTGGCGTAGCGTGAAATTTGGCAACATTGTACTGTGTCCGTTTAAACCCATGTAAAAAGTCGAATGCAAAGGTGTTCACCGAACACCCAATAGTTCGATACTTTCCATGGGTTTAAATGGACGAACTACCAATGTTGCCAAATTGTACGCTACACCACCACCAGCTTCATATCTCACTTTTTAGCGAGCAATTGATCTGACGGAAACTTTTACTTAAATCTTTCGGGTTTGAACTTTATTTTGGCCCGAGCTTTACATGCTCATTGTTCTTGGCTCACCAAAAAGATGACCGGTGTAATTCGCAGTCAGTGTTGGAAATTTTCTGAAACCCGCGCAGAAAAAAGCTGTTTTGTTTCGTGCTTGAATTTTTCAGTGACAAATAGTGGTCCAGGATATGTTATGCTGTGAAAGTATAAGGTTGGTCAAATGGGTTCATTTTTGTTCGGGGCTCAACAAAACAACAGCCAACAGTAGCCTTCTGTCAGCGACGGACTGGCTCACCGGGAAACCGGAACAGTTCCCGGTGAGCTGCGGCCGTGAGAACCAAGTTTTACTTTTATGGTGCGCCTTCATTTTTCAGGGTAGACTAAAACGTTACAGTTGTGTACGAATAGTTAACTACTTTCCAACACACGCAACTAAAACGTTCAATATCAAAGAGAAAGGTAGGGAGGGGGTAAAAAAGGAAATAAATAAGATAGGCAAGTAAGCAATGCAAAAGTCGAAAAGATGAACGACCTCTCAAGCAGAGCAGCTTTATCAAATCCCGGGACGTGTTTTCCGATCTGAAAGGCGAAAAGGTTATAGAGAAAACATGCGTTGTTGACTAATGGGGCTATTGCACACTTTTGCTCTAAGCGATTTAATAGTCGATTATGGCGTAAAAACCTCATAAAATAACGATGGCGGCACTAAAAACTTCCTAAATCCACTCCTAAACTCAATAAAAGCAGTTATTTGTGCGAGCGTAATGGTGGCCGAAGGCACTAACAATGGGAGATTCCTATCTTAATTTCGTCACTCTTTCTATGCTGACAAGGATGATTCACAGAGTAATTAGTCATCAGAGTGATGATCCACATCCGATGAATGGTACCGCAACACCAAGTGACACCGGGTCAAATGAAAGTAGTCTCTTATTGGTCACTTCTTGATGGAGTTTCAGAATTGTTAGATGGGAATCTCCCATTGTTAGTGCCTTCGGCCACCATTACACTCCCGCAAATAACTGCGTTTATTGAGTTTAGGATTGGATTTTGGAAGTTTTTAGTGCCGCCATCGTTATTTGTTGAGGTTTTTACGCCATAATCGACTATTTAATCGCTTATAGCAAAAGTGTGCAATAGCCCCATTGTAAGTAATGTCGATGCACTGCCTCATGTATCCGATTCAAATACTTCTCGTTCTGACAGAAGATCCCGCGAGTCCCTTGAGGGCGATCGACTCCATTTGCCAAGCTGAATCGATGGAGGGGTCACAAGCGGGGTTTTGGCGACTACACCTTTTTACTCATGTTAAAGAATCATGAGTTGCCCGTGAAGCGGCCGTTCAGCGGTCATGCCCCGCAACGGACTAATTTCACGATTTTTCGTGGCTTTCTTAACGCATTCAGTGTTGATCTTTTTGAAATAATGGTCTGTAGATTTTTCGTTGTAAAGTTGACGAACTTTAATTTTGCACGGAGGTATTTTATTACATTTGATCAATGGCGCTCAAGTTGTATGCAAACGAAGCCAAAAAATCGTGATTTTGACCGTCATTTTGGAAAATGGCGGTCTTTTCCGTCTCTTTTATTCGTACGCAAATTTAAGATTCGGATTCAGCGACCCAAAGCACAAAAGAATTGACTCTCACACATAATTCTCCAACACTTGCAATCTAGGGTCCATATTAGCTCTCCGTTGTTCGGACAAATTATATAGTAAACAATTAAACCCTTTCAATCACTCCTACCCACGTTTGGTGGTTTTTTGATGATATGTTAATTATTATGAAGTCTTGTGGATTTTCGAGAAGATTTGACTTTGTGTCATGTATGAACCTGAAATTATATGAAAAAACAGTGATTACTCAGATTCGCTAATTTTTCGCCTCGACAAGTGGAAAAAACGGTTTCAAAATTCGTGACAATCACGATTACCTGAAACAATTGAGAATTGATCCCGAAACAGCTAATCGAAGTGGAATCAAAGATCAAATTTTCGCATCGCTTTCCAGACCAGTGGCGTAGCGTGAAATATGGCAACTTTGCAGTTCGTCCATTTAAACTAACGAAAAAGATCGAAGTATTGGGTGTTCGATGAACACCTTCACATTCGACCTTTTACACGGGTTTGAATAGACAAAGTACAACGTTGCCAAATTGCACGCTACGCCACTGTTCCAGACACATCCTTCCGGACCATCCATAGTCGGTTACCGTTTTCCTATAGTGCATGGCTGTTGCGGCACGTGCAATCTGGCAGTAGCGTATAGCGCGCAATTTGGCACGAATGTATTTTACCCATTTAAACCCATATAAAAGGTCGAATTGCAAAGGTGTTCCCCGAACACCCAATACTTCGATATTTTTCGTGGCTTTAGATGGAAGAGCTGCAACGTTGCCAAATTGCACACTACTCCTCTTCAATCTGGTATTCGAACAGTCTGTACCTTTATGTGCGATAGACTTAAAATCTGATTTCTGTATAGTTAGACCCAGAGCTGCCTAATGACATTTTTCAATTCACCGATGGTTTCACCGGTTGAGAAAAGATTACGCAGTTCAGCTCAGTGAATGACTGTAACACACGAAAATACTAGCATCTGTAATATTTTCTCAACCGGTGGAGTCGTCAATGTCTTAAAAGAAAAAACAAAAAAACAAAAACAAACTTGCGGACATTTTAATTAATTAACGGCGTTTCCATTGATTGAGAGAAGATTAAAGATCACGGTATTTTCGTGCAGTATATAGTTCTACACTAAACTGGACTGTGTAATCTTTTCTGAACCGGTGGAATCATCGGTGAATTGAAAAAAATGCCAATAATTCTACGCAAAACGGCAGCTATGGTTAGACCACTTCTGCATCCAACTGCTTCGTTTGGCACTTTGGCATATGTGTATCAGGTCAGGGGTTGCATAATTTTTTCTGATGACTCGCATTTTGAATCCTCTCCCTGTTTCATAAATCTGGGCATACACGCAGAGATTTTTTACGTTTATGGAAGAAAAATGTATGACAAATTACATGACACACTTACAATTTCTCATATAGCTCGACGTTCAACTGATGACGCATGGTCGGTTATCGCACCATTATCATTCAAAGCAAAAAACTCTACCGTGCAGATCAGTCGCTGTTATGGCGACGCGAGAAGGACGATGAGCGGGCTGTATTTCAGTGGCGGCTCGTGCAATCTGGCAACCATGCTTATTTGCCATTTAAAACTATGCTAAAGTATCGATATCTTTGGGGGGTGCAACTGCACCTCCTGAAGATCGATAGTTTTACATAGGTTTAAATGGAGAGAATCCACCGTTGCCATATTACGCGAGCCGCCACTGCTGTATTTCCTTCAGCAGAAGAGAAAGATTATTGAGTTGGTCTCATCCTTTAATTATTCCGATAAAAATTTGAATTAATGGTAAGTACCACTCCCTCGTGAAAATAATCAGCTTGTTGAGTGTTGACAGTTAGCATGAGCTTTGAGACCTGACGTCAACATGATGTCAACATAGATTATGCTGACATGTTGACGTCATATTGACGTCATTGTCAACATGATGACATTTTGGCTGATTTTTTTTTTTTTACCAGGGCTCACTTCTCTCATAAACGATGCTACATTAAAATGAAAGAATATAAAGTCGGCGAATTAAACAATGTTAGTCGACTCCTTAAATTAAGAGAAGGTAGGCCACCAGAAATGCTTCAATTCATTGTGTCAAGTGCAGCAGGTTGCCTATCTCAACCAAAATCTAAGGAGTCAACTGCGATATTGTTTTATTCGTTGACTGTACTTATATTGACCCTTATGGACGATTAGAAGCTTCAAACTAAAATTTTGGACTTAGGTACACCTTAGTCTTTGGTGGACGACAAATTGAAAACGTTTGGACAAAAATTATTGGATAAAAGCTATTCAAGTGCTATTGTGGACAATATATTTTTGACTAATTGTTAGTTGGAAGAAATGCATCGGACAAACTATCTCGCTCTACGGTCTGGAATCGTAAAAAAGTAATTTCGAATTTACGTAAAATGTAGGCCAATTTAGTGGAAACTGATAGCATTTTAGAAATCAGCGTCTCAAGTTACATAAGTTAGCGATGATAAAGTGAAATAATTGAACGCGGAAAATTATTCTAAAACACTAAAAATTAGTCAAATTAACACTGATGGATGGTGAATGTCGCCGACACATATTGTGTCGTTTTGGATGCTTACTTAGTTTCGAGACCTACATCCCGAGATTGGTTACCTAAATACCTTATACTTTACCGGATGAGTAAGTAAACGGAGGAAACATTTGAAATTTGAAGTGCCTTGTTTTTGATTGGCTCCTGAAGTGACCGTGATTTCGGAACATTTTTTCATAATTCAGTCAGCCTCAGTGATGTAGTGGTTAAGGCAGTTGATTGGTTCCTGAAGTGACCGTGATTTCGGAACCATACGGTCACGAGAGAAGTGACCGGTGACCAGTGGCTACTAAATAAAATTTGCTGAACCCTTTCGCTCACATTGTTCCATGGCAGGGACGGCATTTTACATGGAGCCTCATGGAAAATTTGAAAAAAAAAAAAAATTGAGTCGAACATGAAATTACATGAGAAAAGTTCGTTCAATTTAATGGTATAGTTTTCAGATTACAGAGCCTATTTTTTCATAATTCGTGTGCGAAAGGGTTAAAGCTGTGTTGCAGTGGCGTAGCCTGCAATATGGCAACGTTGTATTGCGCCCATTAAACTCATGAAAAAGATCGAACGATTGGGTGTTCGGTGAACACCTTCTCATTCGACCTTTTACGTGGGTTTAAATAAGTACAGTATAACGTTGCCAAATTGCACGCTACGCCACTGCTGTGTTGTCAGATCGCACGCGCCACCAATGAAAGGTCGAGAACATATTAAGAGGCAGCTTTGCTCGATGAAAGATAACGAGCCGGCTACACACAAAACTATACCTACACATATAGCCGTAGCCAGGATATTGTCTTTCTCTCTCTTGGCCCATTTGAACGTATGTGTTAGAAAAGGATGGATATAGGGGCTGTCACGTGACTTCAGCCCCTCTTTCTGTCCTTTTCTAACACATGCGTTAAATGGGCTTAGAGAGAGAAAGACAATATCCTGGCTACGGCTATGCCTACACACTCCAGTGAGTTTATTGAGACTGAAAGTAGGTAGGTAAACTACGTGCTAATTTGCACGTTCTCAAAACAAAGATAACTCGGAAAAAATGAACTATATCTCATACAAATGGGATCCGTTAAGAGGCAACAGATTTAACTGTTGATAGTTTTACTGCTCTCGGATTATGAGTGAAGCGCTCCTTCTTTATACTTGAGACTTCAGAAAAAACTTAAGTATAAAAGCACCGAATCGTTGAGCATCTTAAGCAGTGTTGCCAGATTGGGGTGAAAAAGCCGTACGCTTTACATTGATTTAAATGGGGACGAGACGGCTTTTCACTCTCGATCTGGCAACACTGCTCTTAACCCTTTAAAGACCAGGTTATAGTTCACATGAACGTCACTTTTCCGTTTATATAGGGAAGGTAGTTAACTGTTCGTACTCGGGGGAGTTGGAATTGCCTATACGGCGGATTGAAGGTGCCAGACGAAATCTCATCTTTTAATACTATACATCGAGAATCGTGTTTATTCGGAATCCTGATCTTAGAACAATGTAAAATAGTCTAGAGGAGAAAACCGAGTATATTCGGGCTTGGTCCATAAGGGGTTAAGTGAACGGGTGGAATTCAATAAATCCCGAAAAAACATGAAATTCGCACTCACAATGCTCCCACTCAAGGTACTTATATATTTAAGGTGATTCCAGGCGAAACTTTTCCAGATTTCAATCCGCGATGAATACTGCCACAAGTCACTTTTCGGAAAAGTCGTGTTTTTGGCGTTTTAAACTGAAACCATAGATAAAACGCAAAATCCAATAACGTCAGCACCCGCAAAATTTTTTATGGATTTTTTAAGCCAAAAACGAGCAAAATAGGTTTAGCGAATTGAAGCCGTAAATTATGAAATTCATTTCGCCATAAGCTGAGTGAGTGAGAGTGGGTGCGAGTGATAATACGTCTATCTGCCTCGCTCGCACTCATTGAGCCTAGGCTTTTGGGAATTTTCGTATTTCATAATTTCCGGCTTTACTTTTGAGTGCTTCAGCTTAAAACTTTCGTAGTATCTTCATGAAGTAAGCTCGCAGGTGCTGACGTTCCTCAAAGTTGAGTTTTTAGCGTAAATTCGTAAATTTTAGCCAAAAACTGTTGATTTTTTGAGCAGCACTTAAAAAAAAGCAGAATCCAAAATGGCCGACAAAAGAAGAAAACACGGGACGTACCTAACTTTAGACATGATCAGGAGTAGAGTCCCTTGATGGAAATATTGTATAGGGAGTACCGACACGAGCTCAACGAGTTGTGATTGGTCGTTGGTTTTAGGCTCTCACGGAGTCGAGCAGGAGTCGACGACATCGAAGGCTCCACACGAAGGAGTCGATTCGTTGAGGAACACACGGGAACGGACCGGAATGCCGGCAAATCCGCCTGTCCACCACTGGTCCACTGTCGAACTTAACCTTCGAATTCGTTCAGGCGATCGACTAAATCGACTCCTGTCAAAATGCATAAAGCGTCGTGTCGGTACTCCCTATACAATATTTCCATCAAGGGACTCTAATCAGGAGTAGGTTTGTTCTGAAGATGGATGCAAGTGAAACTCACTATTTAATGTTTTTTCTCGCTTCTTCGATTTTAGTTGATTTTATTATCTCACTGTGAATTCTTTTACACCGACATAATTGTCCAGTGTTTCCTTCTTTTGTCGGCCATCTTAAATTTTACGTTTGATTTTTGCGCCACAGAGGATAACGAGGGAAGCCAGTTAAGTACTTAGCTGTTACCTTTTAATACAATTACCTTGGCTCCCGCCCCGGAAAAACTAGTCAACTGAAGTGACATTCGAAACCTGACATAATGACATCAACATGACATCAACATGACATCATTTTGACGGATTTGAAACCTGATGCCACGTTGATGTCAAATTTCAAATGTCCCTTTAGCTGATTATTTTTACCAGGGCGGTCCGGCCGCTACGCGTCTTTCCTTCCTCAACCTGTTTTCAATTGGAGTGATGAAATAAATTATAAATAAAAGAGCCTCGCCAAATTTGGACCCTATTTTCGTCCCTCGAAATCCTGGACCAAATATGGCTTAAATTACTCCCTAAGGTGACCTGATACTCGTGTTAAAATTTCAGCTTGAGTATAAGCACGGTTTCCGAGATATGGGGGCAAAGTTCCCCATTGAAAGCATTGAAATGTTGCAGCAGCTGCCTTTTTGCCAATGTTACATATAGCCACGAGTTGCCAGCTAAGCGGCCCCAGTTTCAAAAGATATGAAAACCCTTGAGGGCAATCGATTCCATTTGCAAAGCGGAATCAAATGAGGGGTCACAAGCTGGGGTTTGGCGACATCACCTTTTTGCCAATGTTACATACAGCCATGAGTTGCCAGCTAAGCGGCCCCAGTTTCAAAAGATATGAAAACCTTGAGGGCGATCGATTCCATTTGCCAAGCTGAATCGAAAGAGGGGTCACAAGCTGGGGTTCGGCGACATCACCTTTTTGCCTATGTTACATATAGCCACGAGTTGCCAGCTAAGCGGCCCCAGTTTCAAAAGATATGAAAACCCTTGAGGGCGATCGATTCCATTTGCAAAGCGGAATCAAATGAGGGGTCACAAGCTGGGGTTTGGCGACATCACCTTTTTGCCAATGTTACATACAGCCATGAGTTGCCAGCTAAGCGGCCCCAGTTTCAAAAGATATGAAAACCCTTGAGGGCGATCGATTTCAGTTGCAAAGCTGAATCGAAAGAGGGGTCACAAGCTGGGGTTTGGCGACATCACCTTTTTGCCTATGTTACATGTAGCCATGAGTTGCCAGCTAAGCGGCCCCAGTTTCAAAAGATATGAAAACCCTTGAGGGCGATCGATTCCATTTGCAAAGCGGAATCGAAAGAGGGGTCACAAGCTGGGGTTTGGCGACATCACCTTTTTGCCTATGTTACATGTAGCCATGAGTTGCCAGCTAAGCGGCCCCAGTTTCAAAAGATATGAAAACCCTTGAAGGCGATCAATTCCATTTGCGAAGCTGAATTGAAAGAGGGGTCACAAGCGGGGGTTTGGCGACATCACCTTTTTGCCTATGTTACATGTAGCCATGAGTTGCCAGCTAAGCGGCCCCAGTTTCAAAAGATATGAAAACCCTTGAGGGCGATCGATTCCATTTGCAAAGCGGAATGGAAAGAGGGGTCACAAGCGGGGGTTTGGCGACATCACCTTTTTGCCTATGTTACATGTAGCCATGAGTTGCCAGCTAAGCGGCCCCAGTTTCAAAAGATATGAAAACCCTTGAGGGCGATCGATTCCATTTGCCAAGCTGAATCGAGAGAGGGGTCACAAGATGGGTTTTGGTGACATCACCTTTTAGGCCATGTTGCATTGGCATTTGCTGCCATTGTAGTGGCCCCATTTTCAAAAGATATGAAAAACCCTCGAAAGTGATCGCACTTAATTTGATTGAAGGAACGACACTGCTTTTATTAAAAACATCGAAAATATAACCACAAATACACGAAATAATATAAACTTTAAGCTGCTTCCTATCAGTCTCGGTTCGCGTAATTTGGCAACCATGCTTATTAGTCATTTAAACAAACTACACCTTCTGAAGATCAATTGTTTCACATGGAAACTATGAGAGGGAATACGCGTTTTTGAAACATTGAACGAGCCGCCACTGCTAGCTATAGGGCGTTTCAGCGGGAAAAATCCTCGTACCTTCATTTTCAAACTTTTGCCACAGGGTTATTAATTGTATCTAGAAGTAAATAGAATCAACTAGTAACGGAAGCCTCTTTACTCTCTACTCTCTGCCGCAATAACATCCAAATACTTGTACACTAGACACACCAGAAAAAAGTTCTATAGACATCTTTGGATAAATTAATTAAGATACCTACTTTGCTTGAGAGGGTACTCAATAATTATATAAGCTGTCTGTATAGATGATGGTCAAAGAATGAAGGCGCCAGTGGGTCTGTTTCAATCGTAAGTTACAGCTAATTTTAGCATTAATTTGTGGTAGTAAGGAGAAATGATGTCGAAATTGACAATGCCTGCAGTTAAAATGACAAAACTTTACTCCTATAATGAGAACGGCAAGCAATAAAAAAGCAGTTTCAGAATACCGATGTATCGTATCTCATATAATTAACACTATATGTATGTGTGAGATTAGAATTACCTACCTAATAGATTCATATTTCATGTTTTTCACTTTACATTCTTGAGACAGCTTCTGACTCTGCAGGAAAAAGTTTGAAGATGAACTCATTGTATTTAATCGTACTTTTCTTATCAAGTGTGATAAAAGCTCCTTCCGCGCAGAGCGCCGATTTTTGAAAGGATTCTGCGAACACATAAGCTGAGCTAATCGTATCTTTGATTTTTGAAGGAACTTTCATGTCACTTTGAGAGCTATGTTTATTTTGTTTTGTTTTATATTTTCTAGCTAATTTTTTATTTGAAGTTGATGCTGTCTGTGTGACATTGCGCAAGGCATTAAGACGTGAAGTATCATTCAAATAAAGTAGGTACCTAGGTAACAATGTTGTACGTTGTATGTTACACACTGATTTTGCCGCCTTCTGTAATTCATTTTGAAATTTGATAACTCCCCCTCCCCCCCCTGACCGCTGACTAATGCTATATCTATTGAATATGGATTACGTATCGTAAAAATGTTGATTGTTGAATATACTGGCAGACAGCTTTAAAACTTCGATTTACTAATATAAATACCGTGAGAATAATGTGAACAATTTTAGTCAGGTAATTAATATTCATGATTATTCAAAATATAATTTTTGCCCAACACTGATTGCAAGTGTGCCAGCGGCATAACGTGCAATTTGGTAACGTTCCGGTTCATCTACTTAAACCCATGAAAAAGATTAAAGTATGGGGCTATTGCACACATTTGCTATACGCGATTTAATAGTCAATCGTGGCGTAAAAACCTCAAGAACTAACGATGGCGGCACTAAAAACTTCCGAAATCCACTACTAAACTCAATAAACGCAGTTATTTGCGCGAGCGTAATGGTGGCCGAAGGCACTAACAATGGGAGATTCCTATCTTAATTTCGTCACTCTTTCTATGCTGACAAGGATGATTCATTCATAGAGTAATTAGTCATCAGAGTGATGATTCACATCCGATGAATGGTACCGCAACACCTAGTGACACCGGTGTCAAATGAAAGTAGTCCCTTATTGGTCACTTCTTGATGGAGTTTCAGAATTGTTAGATGGAAATCTCCCATTGTTAGTGCCTTCGGCCACCATTACGCTCGCGCAAATAACAGCGTTTATTGAGTTTAGGAGTGGATTTCAGAAGTTTTTAGTGCTGCCATCGTTATTTTTTGAGGTTTTTACGCCATAATCGACTATTAAATCGCTTATAGCAAAAGTGTGCAATAGCCCCATTGGGTGTTCAGTGAACAACTTCGCATTCGACATTTTCCATGGGTTTTGAATGGAAAAAAATTGCAAAATTGCCAAACTGTACGCTACGCCACTGAAGTGTGCTGCATGAATAAAATCATTCATTCACAAGTTATTTTTCGCATCGCCCTATATGCCTCTTACTTAACAAAGCTATACTTTTCCGGACAACTAGAACGTTAAAACTCGATGACGCGCTGTATCCTCAAAAGATATATATTGTCCGCAGTTGCTTTGAGTTTGGCTTTGATTAGACACACTGACCGCTGACTATTGCTATATCTATTGAATATGGATTGTAAGCACCATAATTATTTTAATGCAAAATCGTGCACTTTTTTATCGGTAATTTGTATTTCTATCGATGCCTTATCGGACGAACTTTTGATCTTCACGTCCGAACGTGATGCATTGAGGAGGGTTTAAAAATGCCCATACTCTCTTCACGATAAGAAGGCGAGCGAGAATTCAGGTAGTAATGCACTATTTAGCAACAGTACGGCTATGCCGGCTACTCCAACCCTTCGCAGTGGCCCTTGTTCTCCCGACCTCTCTCTTGGCACGGATAATTCCCAAGAACTGACAGACTCTAAAATGTACACACGTCCAGTAAAAAATGCAAACGGTCAAATATACGAAAAAGCGGACAAAATTTTCGCCCTGAAGGGCCAAAACTCGGCGAAAATAGGCGAGTTTGATTATTGATGACTCTCAGAAATTCGATATTAGACGAAATATCCTGAATTTAATTCGGACTGAAAAATACGAATTTCTGAGAATCATCAATATTCAAACTCGACTACTTTCGCCGAGTTTTGGTCGTTTAGGGCGAAAATTTCGTTCGTTTTTTCGTATTTTTGACCGTTTGAAATTTATACTGGACGTGTGTACATTTTAGAGTTTGTCAGTTCTTGGAAATTCTCCGTGCCAAGAGAGAGGTCGGGAGAACAAGGGCCACTGCGAAGGGTTGGAGTAGCCGGCATAGCCGCACTGTTGCTAAATAGTGCATTACTATACCTGAATTCTCACCCGCTTTCTTATCGTGAACAGAGTATAGGACGCGGAAATAATGATAATGTACCTGTATGTATACACTATTTAATGTTTCACTTTAGAGAATTTTCTTGAACGATCGCACGTGCCTGTATGTGTATGCACAATCAAGTGTTTACCAAAAAATACACGCTCATTTAAAGGTTGGAAGAGTCTAATAATAATAATAATAATAAGAAGAAGAAGAAGAGATAATCCTCGCTTCTTCACGCTTCTTTCAATAATCCCGGGGATCTCTGAAGACGAGGCAGGCAATGCTCGCCGGGGTGGGTTGTGAGGGGGGGTCTGGGAGGAACTTTTATCAGTAGGTAAATCAATCATGTTAGAGCTAAAAACGACTCGAATTAATACAGTGTTTTTGCTAGAAAACAAAAATTCTGAAATGTTTTTGAAGTTAGTAAAACCAACAATTATACATATATTCTTGTCCGAAAAAATCCATGTTTCAGACCCAGTGTGCACAGTGGCACGGCAGGCGCGCGGTGCCGCGCCTCACTATGGCCTGAGATTAAAAAAAAAGTGGCCAAAAAATATTGAAAGAAAATTTTTATGAAAAGCATCGTTACTCTCCTCCAGAGACCATGCAAATCAGTGGCGTCGCGTGCCATCTGGCAACAATGCGACTCCTCCATTTAAACTCCTTAAATATATCGAATTTTCCTTGTGCACTGTGCACCTCCTGAATTCGACCTTTTACATGAGTTCAAATGGGTAGAATGCAGTGTTGCCAAATTGCACGCGACGCCACTGATGCAAATTAGGGAATTTAATAAGTAAATACTACATCCGGAGGACCACGCTGAGTGTTAATTAAGCCTTCAGCGAGAGCTGGAAGTTTCCTCAGAAATTTGCCTTGGCACTAGGGCCGTATTGGCTTTGTCATCGCATTGGAAACTAAAATTGACTTCTAATCTTAATTTGGAGAAAACTAACGGAAACTTTCACTTGTTAGGTCTGCAGCCTTAGTCAGGCGTGCAAAACGATGAACTTAAACTCAGCTGCGGGCAGGGAAAATACGAACTTGGGACTGTGAAACTAAAAGCGGAACTGCGGAACCTAGAACGAGAACTTAAATTTTCCGCAAAACACCCTGTGATACTGCCGAAAAGCTGCCACTTCACAACACTCATAATACGCCATTTTCACATTTTCAATATGCTTGCAAATTAGAGAGCATTGCAAAGTATGATTGCACAACAATATTGGATATTGGATATCAGGTTTAACCCTTTAAGGACCTGAGGTTAGTTCAAGCGAACACCACTCCTTCGTTTCTAGGGAAAGGTAGTCAACTACCTTTCCTGGGAAGGTAGTTAACTGTTCGTACTCGGTGGAGTTGGAATTGCCTATACTACCAATTGAAGGCGTCCGATGAAAACTTATCCATTGTAGTGAATTAGTGATTTTATCTACATTCATGTTTATCCGAAATGAAGACTGAAACAATGTGAAATAGACTAGAGAACATAAACGAGTAGACTCAGGCTTGGTCCATAAGGGGTTAAGTTACCTGTAGTAGAAAGTGTTCTCTGTGATTAAAATTGGTCTTGAAAATTGATAAATTATCAATGGGGATATTGCACACTTTTGCTATAAGCTATTTAATAGTCGATTATGGCGTAAAAACCTCAAAAAATAACGATGGCGGCACTAAAAACTTCCAAAATCCACTCCTAAACTCAATAAACGCAGTTATTTGCGCGAGCGTAATGGTGGCCGAAGGCACTAACAATGGGAGATTCCTATCTTAATTTCGTCACTCTTTCTATGTTGAGAAGGATGATTCACAGAGTAATTAGTCATCAGAGTGATGATCCACATCCGATGAATGGTGCCGCAAAACCTAGTGACACCGGTGTCAAATGAAAGTAGTCTCTTATTGGTCACTTCTTGATGGAGTTTCAGAATTGTTAGATGGGAATCTCCCATTGTTAGTGCCTTCGGCCACCATTACACTCCCGCAAATAACTGCGTTAATTGAGTTTAGGAGTGGATTTTGGAAGTTTTTAGTGCCGCCATCGTTATTTTTTGAGGTTTTTACGCCATAATCGACTATTAAATCGCATATAGCAAAAGTGTGCAATAGCCCCATTGTAGAAAAAACTTAATTTTTTGCGGCCTTTTTTTTGACGATCTCAGACTCTCAGATCAAAACGGCATGCTCCGACCATGCAGATATCGGATTTCGTCCGCTTTATGAACAGTGGCGTAGCTTGCAATTTGGCAACGGTGCAGTTCTTCCATTTAAACTCATGGAAAGTATCGAAGTATTGGTTGTTCGGTGAACACCTTCGTATTCGACCGTTTACTTGGGTTTTAAAGGAAAACGTACAACGTTGCCAAACTGCACGCTACAGCTATACGCCACTGTTCATGAACCTTCAGCACTGTGCGCCGAGCCTTTTAGCATAACTATAAATTGTTGAAGACGAGATAGAAACTTTAAATATACATATAATGGTGACCTACGGGGTACTTTGCTTAGTCTTTGGAGATAGCTAATAACAAAAAATCTTGAGCAGTCAATTAAAAATCAATTGAATAATGCCCGCCCCCCCCCCCTCAAAATGAAATAAATTCGTAACTCTACTGAGCTGATATATTATTGACCTGCGTGCGGATAAGCTTTCAAATTAATTTGGGAGTTCGCCCTCGTGCTGAACTATTGATAACATAAGATTATTAATTTGTTTTTATTTTTTCGTCCTCCGTTTATCACTAATTTGCCTTGTTCATACTAATATACGTGGGTGTATTTTTTTTTTTTTATGAATATTTTTCCGAAGTTATGTGAGAATATCTCTTGAGTATATTCTTGAGCTCCTGTTAGCTAAATTAAATATAGTTTAAAAAAAAAAAAGAAAAAAAAAATAATAGAAAAAATAACTTTTTTTGAAATGTTGACATTTACCTATGTTTCCTATTGCGGTTTAAAGTTCAAAATTATGGCTAAAAAAAAAGGAAATCATTTTAAAAAAATGAAAAAAAAAAAAAATAAATAAATAAAATAAAAAAAAATTAAAAAAAGAAAAACACTTTTATACTAAAAAATTCAAGAAAGTGTATAAGGACAACTTTAAGAGCTGAATCTTATTGTTAGCTTTATTTCAAGCTGTAGTAAACAAATTCCTAGAGCCAACTCAGTCGGCGAATTTTCTCACGAATGCATGGGACATGACCCTCCCGCTCCCCCCTCCCCTGTAAAATCAGCATTTTAGGGGGCTATGATACAACACGCGCAACAAAAATGAATTTGAGGCTTCCTTTCGAAGGCGAAAATCGATATCATATAAAGTAACTATATGATCGACATTGACTTGCGATTTGCGCCGGTATTCCTAAATTGTTGCGTTCTTTCCGAATCAGCAATAAAAAATGGAGGTCCTTATTTGCAAAATGCAATTTAGAGCAATTTAGGGGGGTGGTGCCCCCCGCGCGCCCCTCTCGACCTGGGGGTATGCCTTACAATAAATCTCCCCAAAGGATATTCCCCTCCAAATAATCGAGCACACGTGTCTGAGCGTTTTTCGAAAATCGAGCCGTTCGCGAGAAATTCAGGCTGGCTCCTTTTTTATACACACCCTGTATGTCATCTCTCATTCATGTAATCCGATTGGACGAAGAACCAGAGATTACTGAGTCTGCGGATTTTTAGTAATCTCTGGAGGGAACTCGAATGTAAATATAACTGATAGGTTATGGACACGTTCTTGATTGTTCCTGTTGCGTGATTGTGAATATTTATTGAGATGACTAATAATTCCTAATTCTCTTTGTTGTTATTAATTTCCTTCCTGTGCACTTTACTTCCGTACAAGTTATTTTTCGAGAATGATGTTTTGAGATCACCGGAACTGTCGGCAATACTTCTCTTTTATTTATCCGTTGAGTGCATTTTAGTTACTTAACTTTTCGTGTTTGTGGTGAATTCGTCTTCAATGCCAACCTGCTAAGAAACTTGACTCTTGATAGTGAAACCGTGAAACGCACGTAACACAAAACTCCTGATCGTTTCAATAAAAAACAAATATTACGCTTGAATCTTTGCAGTTTTAATTGATGTTCCCTTCTGTGAGTTTTTTACAGCTTTGAGCCAGCTAGTCTCCCCGAATAATACTAACTCAAAGCATGACACTTAGCCCTCTCTAAGCATCACTATTATCACAAACTAATTTTAATCTCTTTCAATAAGTTGCAATTTAAGCTGAGTATGGATTTCTTCGGCTCTTATCTTTATCTGTGTACCATGAACTGGCTTGCCACTTTTCACTTACTCTGTGCTTCAACTCCCTCACCTAACTCGTTGAATTTCAGTAATTTTGAATGATAAATGATAATGTCATGTCCAGTACTCAGTACATGTTATTGGTAAGTTTCTTCACCTTCGATTCTATCTTTTAGTCGCAGCCTAAAACTTAAACATCTCAAAATTACACCTTTCTTTTATTTTTTAGAGCTTAAGTTTAACCGAAATTATGCTTCACCTAATCTAAGGTTATGATTTGCTGTAGTTCACCATAAGTGCATGACAACGTAGATAAGATATGGAGAATGAATCAATAAGATTTTATCCTTGATTTTAAGAGCTAGGCCCTCCACACAAGTCTCAAAGGCATGGCTTGAAATTACCGGAACTGTGAGTTTATCTGCTAATTTTAATTATCCTTCATTCTGCAAATTTTTCTGCGTTAAGTAAGTCTTCTGCGTAGTAATGTACCAATTGAATTTAAATATATAAAATGTACTTTTTGTTCCTGATCTAATCTCTTGTGTATACTTATATTTACATAATTTTGAAGCTGTGAGCTTAGAGAGAGAATTTAAGTTTTATAGATCATAACTTTTCCTATTTCAACTAATCATACCTAGCTCAATGAAATTATTGGTACTGGCATGCTCCTACCTAGAATTGTCACTTATTCTGATTTTTTAATCTTATTATGTAGTGTGTGTATTTGGCTTTGATAAACTCTGCAGTCTTTGAACCATTTTCGATTCTTATTCGGAATTTTTGAAGTTTTGTTTTTGGACCAAGGTCACTTGATCTCCGAAAGATATTCAAAAGGTGTTCCGAATGGTGATTTCTTTGAACCTATTCTATTCAAAAAAATATACAAAGAATATTCCTCAAAACCCACCCCTGATATGTTTAAGTTGTATCTCCTTTTCAAAGTTTTTAGTTTCGTTCCATCGAAAATAGGATCTTTGATATTGCCAATGTCTGTGCTCACTGCCTCTTTCGTAAAATAAGCTTTGAAATCTTAATGTACCTAAACATCACATAGCTGATGTTTCTAACATTTTTATGCTCAATAACTCTGAATGTATCTTTGCTTTTAAATTAACAGTTAATGGTCTATCATGATTTAAATTGTTATTACTTATATTTGGTGGAGAGTGTTTGAAGAGAAAAGTTGACTATTTTACTTTTAACTTTCATTTTCAAGTGAAACATTGTTTTTGAAAGATGTTCATGTCTCATCATTGTTTTGAAACATAAATATTCTTACAATGTTGCCATATGGTGTTGGATTAACCCTCCGATTATTTCTTCCATTTAGCTGAACTCTTCTAATTAAATCTTAGAATCAAGGAATTAGAACTGTCAGAAAAGTTTACTGTCGTAGGAGCTGGAAGTTTTTGCAGTGTGCTCTTTCTTGGCAGATTTAAATGGAAATTTTGGTGAACTTTTGTGAGCTTGAAAATTGGCTTCTATCATTGCAACGTTGCAACGCTGCTCAAGCATAATTTACTCTTATCACACTAGCAGGCCAGTTTAAATTTTGGTTGTCAACTCAGAGAGAAGGGAAGGGGGGAAACGAATGAGTTGCCCGACTAATTATTGCTCATGAATATATAATGTCGTCGTTTCCCGAATAACTCTCAAAACCTTTGTTGTTTTTATGATTTCAATAACAATATGTGACTATACAATGAGGAAGATTATCAACCTGTTGCAACTGGTTAATCTGTTATGTAATCTAGTACTATTTGTCACGTAATGACTTCAGATCAGTCACTGGGTTAGAGGGGGAAACCCTCCCCCCCTCCTCCACTACTGAAGCTGAGAGAAAGAGGTACTTGCTTTTTGAAGGCCGTCTCCTAAAAAAGAGCTCCTCTAACGTGACCTTCTTCAGTGGCGTCTTGTGCAGTTTGGCAACAACTTTTTTTCTCCATTTGATTCTATGTAAAATAATCGATTCAATAGTGAAGCAGCATTAGATTCTTTTACTTTGAGTCAAATGGATGGAAAAAATGGTTGACATATTCATAGGACTTCTTTACACAGGAAGAGTTTGCCTCTTTTCATATTTCACGCTTCAAAATCAAATTCCAGGAGTGAAACCTTGAGTTGTATACGACAGTTTGATTTGATTTACATGGAGGTGACTGTAGAGAGATTATTTTAAAAACGTATGATGAAATAAGCTGGAAAAGTGCTTGACAAGCCTGGCATGAAAATCAGTCTTTTTCAAATTTCGGGGTGGGGGGGGGGAAGCTACTCTGTTTGTTCCTCCTGCAGACATTCTTTCTTGCTGTAGGCCCTTCTTCTGGAGGCTTCCACTATTATTAATGACTAATTTAACTGTCTTAATGTAAATGAGGGGGGATTTAAATGATTCATAACACGAGTTATCCAATTACAAAGCGAAAGAAGGTTTTGCATTAAATTGTCAAGTAGAGCTTGTTTCAGAAGTGGAGGTGCACCTAGACCATAGTACCCATGCCTACCTTTGTCCTCAGCTCTCGGAGGACTTTGATTTTCTTCATTAGAAACATCAAAATTGAGACCCATGCATTTACCTCATTGTATCATTTACCTATTATCTAATTTTATCTCTCAAACGCTGGGATGCAGAATGTTCTTCTCCTCCGGAATTACTTTTGCAATCCGAAACCCCTCAGCTTCCAAATTCGCAACCTTTTTGCAAAAAGGCTTCCACAATTAATTGATGACCTTTTTGCTAAAGTGCCTCTAAAATCCATCTGAAGTAGAAAGGAGTAAAAAATTTGGGTTTTTTCTTAAGATGATTTTTAAATTTTTTTTTTGATTTTGGTGGAGCCTCTACAATTTACTCGCAATCCTAGGATCGCCTTGGATAATGCGATTATGATCATTCTGCAGCCTTGCTCAAACGTTTTGGAAAACATTTCAGTCTTATCTTAAATGTTGTTTTTTTTTTTTTTTCCTGACGTGTATTTCAAGCTAATGGCTCTTATGTACAAAATTAAATAAATAAATAAATAAATACATACATATTTCTAATTGAATCAATTAAACTGTTGCAGCCCACCATGGATGGGGAATGGCCTGGAGACCCTCAGAGTGATAATGAAAAAAATGAACGAATTCACAGCAAATCAACGGAGACAACGACGCTTCACCAACACTCTAGATCCGCATACTTAAAAGAAGCCCAAGTATTAATACCTGAATCGGATGATGTAAGAGTAACTCTGTTTGCCTTTTTGGTATTTTTTTAGACATAAAAAGGAGCATTTTCAGGCTTGTCGATCGTTCAATGCCACCGGACTAGTGTCATGCTCTGACAGCATGAATCCATACCCTCAAATTTCCCTCTGTGAAAAAAGGATTTAGTTCATTTCAGTAATGAGCCTTGCAATTTTTGATCAATATTTGATCAGCAGGTTTCAGGTCTAATCGCCTGTTAAGCAGAGTTTTGACTTGGTGCTAATCAACTGCTCACTGATGCGCTTTGATGGAATTTGGAAGTATACACTATGAAGGTTTATGTCCCCATTACCGCCACCCTCAAGAAATTTTTTTTGTAAAATACCTGCAAAATGTTCATTTTGATCAAATCTAGGATCTGTTTGCACTAGAACCTCTCAAATACATGCTAGTTTTATTAAAAAAAAAAAAAAAAAAAAAAAAAAAAAAAAAAAAAAAGAAGTTGGAGTTATCAATCAGGAAAACAAATCATTATTAAAACTCGAAAAAATGGTCCATGTCCCAATTATCACCAGACATATTTTCACTGGCTTTTCATTCAAATCATCATGTTCATTGTCAGGAAATAATGAAGTTATAATGATTTAAAAAGCAGAAAATAAAGAGAACAGATATTTAATAAGTAACTACCACTGAAAGAAATCGGCACAAACGGGTGGTGCCGGGCAGGTGTCCACTTCTGTGATTCTTTAAGGGCACAGTGCTGCTAAATATCAACTTTAAACTTTTTCACCAGTTCAGCCAACCTATGAAAAACACTTATCCCATATACTCTTAAATTTCCCTGATATTATAGGCTTATTTTAAAGAATAAATGAATAGGGTGGCATTTGGACATCTACCTTACTTGTCAGAACCCGAAACTTAAAAAGCCTCTGCTCCATATCAAAGGGGCGGGAAGTTAGAAGTCTATAAAAAAAAACTTTCTTCAAGATAATAAATTCTTGAAGATTTTGAAGGTGCGTCTAAACTGCTCATCATTCTGTTTTGGCATGATATAGTTAAGTTTTCTGATTCCAAGAGCAATATCAAAATTTGTTGCCAGACAAATGTTTGCGACAGACCCATTATTTATGAGCTCTTGATTACTATGCATACTTTAATGACTACGGTGCTTCTACATTAATTTCAATATTTTCAGAATGCTTTTAGTTTCCGCAAACTGTGGGCTTTTACTGGTCCTGGGTTTTTGATGAGCATAGCATATTTAGATCCTGGCAACATTCAGTCTGATCTGCAGTCAGGAGTCGTCGCTAAATATAAGGTAAATTTTAAATTTAATAACTCCAAATTTTTCTGTGCTTAGACTGCAGTCCATCTATGCACACAGCTTTTTTTAATTTTGAGATAAGGAAACAAAAAAAGATCAGAACAGTCAAACATTCAAGTCAAGCATTTGTTTTGACGTTGAAACAAGGCAAATCATTTATTTGAGCCGGTAAATAAGTCTGGGAAATTTTTGCATGTAAGTAGGGAGATATTCTAAAGAAAGTCAGGTAAAGATTAGTGAAGCATTAAAATAAATAAAAACATTATCGGGACATGAAGCTAAAATTTAAATAAGAAACGTTCCGCCATTTCTTATTTCAATTTTAGCTTCATTTCCCGACAGTGTTTTTATTTATTTGACAAATCAGTAGTAAGTAAAATTGTTTCTTTTCATGCAGTGAAGCAGTTTTTGTTAGTTTGAGAATATGAAAAAAGAAAAGAAAAAGAAAATAGAATTAAAGCTAAAACAATTAAATTAAAAAAAAATAAAAAAAAAAGCACATTGAAACCCCAGTGCATTAAGTATCAACAACAGAATTACACAAGTAGCCCGAAAATTTAAGAATATGAAAATAAAAAAATTAAACAGGATCAAAGCTTTATTATTGTAATAAAGCTTATTTTATTAAAGCTTTAGATCAAAGCTCATTTTATTTTATTTTTTTTATTTTAATTTAATTGTTTTAGCTTTGATCCTGTTTTATTTTTATTTTGTCATATTCTTAAATTTTCGGGCTACTTGTGTAATTCTGTTGTTGTTTGTTAGTTTGTAATCTGAATCATTTGCTTGTTTTTGTTACAGCTGCTATGGGTTTTACTAAGCGCCACTATTTTAGGTTTAGTCATGCAGAGATTCGCTGCAAGGTTAGGAGTCGTCACTGGTCTGCATCTAGCAGAAATGTGTTATAGACAATATCGTACGGCTCCAAGGTTATTCTTGTGGCTTATGATGGAGGTGGCCATCATTGGATCTGATATGCAAGAGGTCATAGGCACGGCCATTGCCATTTACCTCCTAACAAATAAAGCGTAAGATATCAGTCATTAACGTATTTACTGGTGTACGACGGTTTCCGGTCAGTAGATCTACTGCAGTAATACAGACTACGGACAAAATATCTACTCTTATTGGTCCACTGACAAAATGTCTACGTCCCCGGTATATTCAAGCCTCTTTTCACAATATGTCCACTAATTTGTCAACAACAGAGAGAAATAGAGACCGTGCACTCCCTATTCTTCCCGTGGTTGCGCGCGGTGTCCACTTTTCGTGAACTACTTTTGTCAGGACTCATCGGCCTCAACAATCAACCTTCGCCTAATGTTGGATGGTGAGCTCAACAAAAGGCTGTGATTGGTCCGCGCTCCCGGAAACGGAAACAGGCTTTGCTTGGCGAAGGCAAACTACGCGCTCATTAGTCAACAATATGCGAATGTTGGCTGTTGTTTCGATGAGTTCCGACCAAAATTGAACCAGAAAAGTGGACACCGCGCGCAGGCATAGTGCAAGGTCTCTATTTGTCTCTGGTCAACTATATCTACTAATTTGGAAAATATCCTTCATACAATTCATAATTAACTCTATTTCTGCTTCATTACCTGCAGGCTGATTTATTTTCCATGCGTCCATTTCTGTTTCGAATATGTTGACATTGTTGAAAGATTAGTTAATGGTTTTGTCCAAAAAAGTGGACTTACTGTGGGAAGAGGCACGAATATACTGAGGACATTTATTTTGTGGACGTAAAATATGTAGACACCTTTAGAATGCTGTCAATTTTCAAGGTAGACATTATTTTTGTAGACATACTTACGTAGACTTTTTTGTCAGTGGACCCAAAATTTAGACATTTTGTCCTTAGTCTATATTTCTGTAGACCTATTGACCTGAAACCGTGATGATGTGCCCTCTTATGTTGAACGCTCCTCAAATTTTCAAGGGTGGGGTAAAAAATAAATCAATGGGGTTATGAAGAAGAGCTGGGTTTTCGGATAAAAGAAGTGACTCATTTGAGAAACTGACGAATTCTTATAAGACTGCTTTCTTGTTACTACCTGCGGCGCACCTAAGCCTCGCCATAGTTGTAGTCGTCATTTTTTTTGTCCGAGACAGAGCTACCATAGTCAAATTTTTCTGTTCACCGATGATTCCACGGGTTGAGAAAAGATTATATAGCTCAGTTTAGTGAATGACTAAAATGCAAGAAAATACTCTGATCTATAATCTTTCCTTAATCAGTGGAAACTCCGTTTAATGAATTAAAATATCGGCAAGTTTTTTTAAGTCATTAACACTAGAACGCCCGGACTTATGCTCCTACCTAAAACGCCCAGCGTCCCAAAATTGGGACAATGCTGTAAAGTGCAGAATGTTATTTTATATGTTATCGATCAAAGTGTTATTTGGACTTATAAACTTTGTTAGACTAATTGTACGAGATTTCTACTTTGTTTCAAGCATTTTTGTTGCCTATTCATGCAAATGAAGGGGCATTAGTTTACTATTTTGCTATAATTTTGTTCTTTCGATCCCTAATAAAAGTACGTAAAACATTAAACTTAACTTAAAACACTTATATCTATGGGCCTGCTGTATGTATGCTATGGTAAATACCCCCCCCCCCCCCCCCCCCCCCCCCTCCCTTCCCCCCCTCCCCACCCCCTCATTTCAGCTTCCCCTTTCACGATATTTTATCCCAAAAAATGCATAAGATCATCTCACGGTAATTTTACACACAACCTAAAATGACACAAATGGAGCTCTTGCAAACTTTTGCTGTGAGCAAATGAAAAGTCCGTTCTGATGTTTACACCAGTAGAAATTACAAAAACCACTTGGAGAAAGTCTCAAATTCAGAAATAAACTCACATAATTGCTATAACGGCAAGTTCGTAGTTCGGGGCGACTCAACGCAGATATCATAGAAGATTCCTCTCTAATTAGTCACTTTCTCTAAGGAAACAGAGAGATATGTCTCAATTTAAATGGGAATCTCCCATGATACCTGCGTCTCTCCGCCATTAAGCCCGATTCTGAGAGTATGGAGTTTGCGATTTTTAGTGTGCACATCGTCATTTTTACAGGTTTATGTGCAAAAATCAACTCTTCAATTCTCTAAAGCAAAAGTTTGCAAGAGTCCCATTTGTCCTCTAAGATTCACTTTCCATTCTCAACACTTCTATTTATAATGACAAATAATTCTCGCAATTGCGAGGAAGAATTAGAAGAGAGGGAAACAAGAGGGAGGGAATACAAAGCTTACCTTCTTGCGATTGTTTTTTTGTTTTGTTTTTTTTCGTTTGTTTTTTGTTTGATTTGTTTGCACAAGATTTTGGTCTATCAGTGTTAGAAACAATGAAGCTCTTGCAAACTTTTGCTGTGAGCAAATGAATAGTCTAATATGATGTAAAAACAAGCAATAATCACGGAAACCACAATGAAAAAGTATAAAATTTAGTAATAATTTCACATAACTGCGATGAAGGCAAGTTTTTAATGGCGGATCAACGCAAATGTCACTTTCTCTACGGAAACACAGAGATGTATTTCATTTTAGATATAGGACTCTCCCATGACACCTGCGTCCTGCGTCGCTCCGCCACTAAGTCCGATTCTGAGAGTGAATTTCGTGATTTTTTAGTGTACTTATCATCATTTTTACAGGTTTTTATGCAAGAAACAACTCTTCCATCTCCTATTGCAAAAGTTTGCAAGAGCCTCATTATGCCCAAGAATAAATAATCAAAAGGGAAATGAGCAGAATTTTTTTAATAGAAAATAGGAGGAATTGAAGGCGCCGGAACTAATGAGGGTAACCAGGAATTTTTTCGGGGCGGTTCTCTCAAACAAGTTCATATTATATCATTCGTGGTTTCTGAACGCTAACATCTCAGAGGCACGTAATAGTGCCAGCAAAAATATTCTGGCTCAAGGGAGCACGGTATCTACATAAAATTGGATAAGAGAACAGTGGCTCATTCCTGATCTGTTGGAGAGGAATTAACTCCATTCGCACGCGACTTCCGGTACTGTTCTCTGATGAAAGTTACTGGTCCTGATGAGGGGAGAAGGGGAAAGTTCGCTAGTTTGAGGGGGAGGGGAGGAGGAGGTGATCGGGAGGGATCCCTCCCTTGATGTTCAAAAACTGTTTATTTCAGCCATTTACGTTATTGAGACATTTACAAGAAGTTTAATCCTTTTCACTGGCTTGAAACCGCAAATACAACACTTGTCCCAAAAATGGGACGTGGGCGTTAAAGGTAGAACCGCTTTTTTCTCTTGAAGGAAGAGGCGGATTTCGATGGAACTTGGTGGTCAGGGGGTACTCCTAAAATGATGAAAAGTCATAAAATTTCAGGGCCCTGCATCAAGCAGGAGGCTCGTGAGACAACTTTTAATTTTGATCCGTCCCAAAAATGGGACGTTGGGCGTTCTAGTGTTAACACGTTCACTGCCACGGTGATTTGAGCAATTGTTCCCATGGCGCCACGAAATACGCATAAAAAAACGCCGGAATGCATGAGCTAGAAAACGGATGCCGAAAATCGCGTATGCAGTAGCAGTGGCAAAACGCCCTCTGTAGGTTGCACAGAGAAGCTCTATTTCCATGAAAACTTGATAGGTAGCGCTAGCGGCGTGTAGCGGGCGATTCAAACTGGTTGACGAACGCCCGCCGGTCTTATAGGACCGGCGAGGCGTGGCGGGAAATATTGCCGCCGGTCCCATAAGACCGGCGTGGCAGTGAACGTGTTAACGACTCCACCGGTTGAGAAAAGATTACTTACGCGAGCATTTTTGTGCGTTAAAGTCATACACTGAACTGAATTGTGTAATCTTTTATCAACCGATGGACTCATTGGTGAATTGCAAAATGAGATTAATTTTACGCAGAACGGCAGCTAAGTCCGAGACGGACATCCATGTAAGATCCTCATCTTTGTTTCCATTTTCCTGTACAAATGCAAAAAAAAAAATCTAAAATCTAAAATCTAAAATCTAAAATGCAAGGTCTTTCAATAACATTCACTTGTCATTTACATGGTCATTTTATACAAGTTTGGATGAAGAAAATTGCCTTATTTTGCATTTGACTTTTCAAATCGTGTTATATTATCCCTTTCCACTCGACCATTTTTTGAGCTGAACCTTCCTGTACTCCACTAGAACTCCGTGAACTAGAGCTTCTTTGGTAAGTTCAGAAGAAGCCCGTCAGAGGGCAGCACTTCTCAGACACCTATTTGTCCCGTTGATAGCGTCACGAGCTACAGATTTTGGCGACCACAGCTCGACAATGGAGCGGAACCTGTAAATCGATTTTGTCAACTACAGCTCGACAGTGGAGTGGAAAGGGTTAATGGCTATTATAACTTTTAGATTCATGATTACATTTGCACCTTGAAATTTGAGTGAGTGACTTGTGTACCGCAGGGTCTGTCCTCACTGCATACTTGAGAAGAATCGTTCCTATTATATTTTTCTTACTATTTTACTAATTTACTATATGTACTTACTTAGCTAATCTTTAGCAACAGTTAATCTTTAGTAAGTTGTAAGTTTACTTGTACCGCAAAAAAATTTTAATTCTAATGATTATATCATAGGGGTGTGCGAATCCGCGTATTTTGAATCCGAATTCGAATCCGACGGGATTCGGATTCGGGATTCGAAATTTTTTTCGGATTCGAAATTTTCGAATCTTTTTTTTTTTTTTTTTTCATATACATTTATAATTTTTTCGTTTTTCTAACTTTTCTCTTCCTTCCATTTGTTTTTTCTTCCTCTTCCCCTCTATACATTAGCGCCTGCTAAAACGACGGAAACTACTATCATCACGATTCGGTACGAATGCGGCGCCGCACACTGGACGAAAACGTCCTTGTGCCCGGACATGGCTGGTTTCGCGCTCCTATCTTTGTTTTTTCGAGTTATTTTGGCTATTTTTCTATAAAACCGACATCCTTTTAACTTATTTTCATTTTTTATTTTTTATTTTTTTTAATTTTTTTTTTAATTTTTTTTTTAATTTTTTTTTTAATTTTTTTTTAATTTTTTTTTTATTTTTTTTATTTTTTTTTATTTTTTTCAATTTTTTTTGTGTGTTTCCCACAAGAATCACCCTATATAATGTGTTTTTCGACTGTAGAAACAATCGCATTTTTATTTTCAGTAATGTATTTCGTGTCCGACCCTCACCCATTGACTCGCTCCAATGTGCGCCGCGTCGTGCTATTACACGATTATTTCTCGTATCCGCAGTTTATCGCAGCTAAAAATCATTGAGGTGGTTTTTCCAAGTTGTAATAAACACTACTAGCTCAAAGTTCACATTAAATACGATTAAATAGCCTGTTGAAACTGTATTTTAATTTTTTTAAACCTTCAAATGTTAAATTTGAACAAAAACCATCACTACATACATCTATGTTTGCATGATTTTAAAAAACTATAGGTCGAAAATTATCTCCATGCAATGGTGAAAATGACTATTGTATCGGCGTTTGTTGATAAAAAGATTAACACATCCTTTTAAGGCAAAATAAAACACGAAATTTTAGCGTCAAAATTTCAAACCGCACCAAGAACCCGTTATTCGACAATGGTGAGGTATAGTGCTGGCTTGAGGAAAAAAAAACAATGTCAGAAAAGTTACATTTGGGTTCTAAAATACTACTTTTTGTCAAAAAGTTGAGGTTTTCTGCAGATTGACTTGACCCCCCATGTCCGAGCATAAGGGCATTTTCGTCCAGTGTGCGCCGGCGCGTCTTCTGAATATTGATGAACCTAAACGGGGATAACGGGCGGTAATCGATCAACACCAAAAGTGCGCGCGACCAGCGAAATAGAATAGTAAAGATAAATCAGAAAACAAATATTTTCTTCTCATTTTTCATTACATCGTAAGGAAAATAAAAGCGCCGCACTTTAAAACAATTTTTTTCGAACTTTTACGGCGCGGATTCGGATTCGGTTCGAATTCGGGAAAATTTGATTTTAAGATTCGGATTCGGATTTGGAATGAAAAAACTGGATTCGCACACCCCTATTATATCATGCCCTAGCTGTTTTACACTGCAGCTTTCTAATAATTTTTTTCTTACTCTTTCTAGCGTCCCTCTATGGATAGGTGTTTTGATAACTGTTGTAGATACTTTCACGTTTTTATTGTTAGATAAATACGGGTTACGAAAATTAGAGCTCGTATTTGGTTTGTTGATCACCGTTATGGCTTTATCATTTGGCTATGAGGTACGTACTCTTTGCATTTATGTATTTGTTTCATTTAATCTGCCTTCATCTTACTTTTTCTCTATAAGGAAGTTAGAAATTTAGAAAGTATTACAATGGCGCAGATGTCTGTTTGTATCTCGGTATGACTTTTGAACCAACGGTCTTCTCATTTCATAATTTTTTCCGCCTTCATTCGGAAGACTTTTTTTTGTTTTCTGCCAAAAGGACGGATGTTACACTTTTTTAAAAAGGCTGTAACTTTTTTTTTAATAAATTTTAGACAAAAATTGTAACGGAATGCGAAAGATGAGGGTTTTTACCATCACATTTCATTTACAGTAGAATCTCAATTATCCGGATTTCGCCGGACCGAAAATTTAATCCGGATAATCGAATATCTGGTTAATCAAAATTAGCGAATCTAGACGCTCTGAAATGCAGTCAGCAAAGATTTCACTAAAACACCCCTTCAAAAGCAAAGTTATGCAACCTGTGTACGGTTATTCCTGTCGCGTAAATACGGAGCTACCCATTTTTTAGGACGGCAGGGGAGACAAATGAGAGATAAGAGTGAGGCATACATGAAAAATAAAACTCATTAATTTTTTTTGACAAAAGAATACAACATTGTTTGCTTTTTGGGTTTGGATGATTGTGACCTGAACATGAAAGATTCTAAGTTGGTGACCTGACTTAAAATCCCTTCATCAGCGTCATTTTGTCGGAATGTCATCAGTCTCGTCTTCGTCCGCTGATAGTGAGTCATCTTGTGCCGAGCTGGAGGAGTGGGCGTAGGTTGCCGCGATTTCCTCAATTGATAACGTTGACTCCGTCGGCGCGCCATCATCCATCCGCCGTGTCTGGCTGCCACTCTCCGTCGCGCGTGTGCCGAAAGCGCAGTGTTGCCACGTGGCGTCTTTACAAAATCCATTTTTTCCGACTCAATTCAAATGAAGTATAGACATCGCGTTTTCTGGTTATTTTTTTTTTTTTTTCAAGCCATATTAAGGAGAAATTTGGTTAAATTTGTTGTATGACTGCGAATTCTGTCTATAATCGAAATTTCGGACATCCGAAATCCGGATCATCGGAAAAAAAACACATTGAAAGTATAGGGATTTCGCCGGGACTGGCCGGAAAATCCACATAATCGAAAAATCCGGATAATCGAGGTCTAGATAATTGACATTCTACTGTATTTGAAGTATTTATTTTCAAAACCTTTGGAGATACGCTGCTTTAAAACTTTAAATTAACGCGATCTTTTCCAAACCGATTTCCGCCACATCCTCTCTTTTGACGGATCTGTCCTCAATCGAGCCTGCTGTGAAGTCTCCAATTTGTCAATTTGTTTTGAAATAATTTCAATGGATAGAGAATAAAATGCTTTTTTGTCTCTTTTTGTTCCTACAAGTTTGGTGTTGTGAAACCTGAGATAGGATCAATTCTGGGAGGAATGTTCACCCCCTGGTGCAAAGATTGTGATAGCTCAGTTCTAGTCCAAGCAGTGGGTATCATCGGTGCTGTGATAATGCCTCATAATTTATATTTACACTCTGGACTTGTCAAGGTATTTCATTCATTCATTCATCCTCTCTGTTCTCGGTAATTGTTTTTGACACCTCTCATGTTGGTTAATGGTGTTGATATTTTGGCAGCATTCAGAGTATCATTTAGTAACCAATGGGTCTGTTGCACACTTTGGCTAGAGCATTTTAAAGTAGCAATTCATAGGTAAAAAGCTGTAAAAATGACAATAGCAGCATCAGAAAACATCACAATTCATTAATAAACTCACAAATTTCAAAAAACACTAGACACTATTCACCCCTGCATCTTTCCACCACGTGCACGATATTTTGCGAGATTAGCGTAATGCATTAAAATAATCACGGCCGACTGTCATCACAGCTAATTTTATAAACAAATAAATAGTAAACACTGACGGCGTCTGTTCGAATTCCTACATCTCAATATCCTCAATTCCTCACAAAAAGTTGTGAAAGGTATGGAAACTGATATTTTTGTCGAAAACTTATTAAAGTAAAACAATAACACACAGGAGTTCCAAGGATGATGATTGAAGTTGGAATCTTACTTGGAACTCCTATGTGTTATTGTTTCATTTTGATAAGTTTTCCACACAAATATCGGTTTTCAAAACCTTTCACAACCTATAGTTAGGAATGTAGGATATTGAGGCGTAGGGATTCAAACAGACGCCGTCAGTGTTTACTGTTTATTTGTGTATTAAGTTAGCTGCAATGACAGTCAGCCGTGATTATTTGATTGCATCGCGCTAATCTCGCGAAATATTGTGCATGTGGTGGAAAGATACAGGGGTAATAGTGTCTAGTGTTTTTTGCAATTTGTGAGTTTATTAATGAATTTTGGTGTTTTCTGATGATCTCATTGTTATTTTTACGGCTTTTTACATTGGAATTAATATTTTAAAACGCTCTAGCCGAAGTGTGCAACAGATCCATTGGTGCACACTGAAGGTGTTAGGTTGGTCCTAGTACAGGGATTCGGAGCGGAAGCCACAGTCAAAATTGAAATTTGCACCTCTCGTCAAGAAAGCAATGATCAATACTTTCAGACCTAAAATTTACCAATCAATAACTAATTCAAGGTGTTTTAGCGCAGATGGAAATTACTTTCCATGATTATAGCTTCAATAATTTCAATTGAAACTGTGAAGCTGGAGCTGCTCTGGCTCAGGGCTTTGATCGCAACAACTCAAACTTTAATCCTGGAGGCACAGTAGATAAATAATTGAAAAAAGTTACTGAAATTACTGGGTCCTATCATGAATCATTTCCCTTCTGGCTCTGTCCTGAATTTATCTTTCATAAAAACATGACTAATCTAGTTTTCTCTCCATTTTCTAGTCTCGTGAAGTTGATCGCTCGAAGCAAGAAAAAGTTCGGGAAGCGAATCGTTATTTTTTCATTGAAGCCACTATTGCCTTATGTGTTTCTTTCATTATAAATGTCTTTGTTGTCTCCGTTTTCGCCCATGGCTTGTACCATAAAACCAATCAAGATATGGTGAGTTGTCTTATTTGTTTTATTTTTGGATTCTTTTCATCAGTTTTTATTTGTAATCTTTGGCGAAGTTTGCAACCTGCCAATGTCATAATCTGTCAATTAAATTTGCTGGAAAAGGTTGAATTTGATGGTGTTCGCTGTTCACCTAATTGACCTTTTTTGTCGGTCGAAATGGATAAAATGGAAGTAGCGAAACTATGCACCTCGTCTCTGTCTGTAACATTATTTGTTTTCTCATTAAAATTTGAACTCGGATGGACCCCCTCCCCCTCCAACTAGTAATTAATTTATTAAATCAACAAATTGTCAACTAAAGAAACTATAATAAACGTGTTGGCAATGGCTCTAATGCACTATGGTCTGAGATTGGAAAATCATGGCAAAAAATCTGTATGAAAAAAGTCTTGGAAAATCATTGTTCTCAACCTTAAGCTTAATTTAAAACTTTCCTGCAACCAAAGTGATATTTCTATGTTTAAAGTACTTATTAAAAGTGTTAACTGTGATTAAATTTGGTCTTGAAAGTTTATAAATGATACAATAGGGTAGTTGCAAGGTTCTGAATTGTTGCGTTTTTTATAAAGAAAATGAAAGTACTTGATGAGCTGAGTACCTTTGGTTTTTAATTACGTCCCATTGTTCCGAAGATACAATTTTGGCCCAAAATACATTGTTTCAAATGGGAATTCCGCGTAGTGACATAGCTTCACCCACCATTTTTTCAAACTTTACACCTGTGTATCTCCAAAACCTGCAAGCCAATCATTTACTTTATCGTTACACCGATCATTAAGACTGTATGTGAGTGATTCTATTGGTCAAAAATTATAAAACTTGGTCGTTGCTATGGTAACCATCGTTTTGATTCTCGTTATATAAAGGCTATTTATGAGTAACCTTTAAATAACGGGTACTATAAGGATGGTTACCATAGCAACGGTCGAGTTTTACAATTTTCGACCAATAAAATCACTCATATACAGTCTTAACGATTGGTTTAACGATGAAGTAAATGATCGGCCCTCTGGACTCTTTGGAAAAAACCAAAGGCACCATTGTTCTCAGCTCATCAAATACTATTATTTTTTTATAAAAAACGCAACATTTCAGACCCTTGCAACTGCCCCATTGATAAGAAATTTACTTTAGGAGTTTTTGCCACTTTTGGACGATTACAGACCATAGTGCAGTGCTACCAATGCTTCTCATAGCTTCTAAGAACATACCTACCTAGAGCGCGCCACTGGTTGGGAACGTCGGATGTGGTCCGTCACTCAAGTCATAAGTGTTGCGACTTTTTATTGCATCTCGTCTTACTAACGAGTAGAACTTCAAATTTGTTTTGTCAGTCAACATTCAACACTTGAGTGCAAATAGTTAATGTGATTTCAAAAATTCAGTTCCACATTGTGGAATATTCTACTCAGTGAAATTCTATTTTGACTAAATTTGTTTATCTTGCTCAATGCTTTTATGGAAGGATCAAAGTTGCTAGTACATAATTCCACTTATCAGAGGCTCCACACAACAAGCTTTTGCATTTATTGTAGTACACGGAAAAAAAACTACGGTGAAAATAACCATACGGATACCTGATTTTGGCACCTGCTAGATATTATGGTAATGTTAACCAGAAGTAAACTATGTTTTGACTAGGTACTAGGTGATGTTACCTGATTGCATGTCGAATTTACTCAAAGTATCGGTAAATGTACCATACTTCTGGTCAAGTTTACCATAACATCTAGCAGGTGCCAAAATCAGGTATCCGCATGGTTATTTTCACTAATCTTTTTTTTCCGTGTATGCTAGCAAGTGGACTTTAGGACACATATTTTTGAAAATGTCACTGTTGCCATCTTTTTTTTTTGCTGGTTTTAATAACCAAATCTACGCTTACTTTAATCATAAAAGTTTGCTAGAGTCCCATTGTTTTTGAGTTCCCTTAAACCTGTGATTTTCTCTCAATTTGCATATCTTTTTAAATTTTTCAGTTGAACGTGTGCCTTGATCATAATAATCCAGATGCTAGTTTATTCCCAGTGAGTATTATTTATCCATCTATTTACTTATCTATTTATGATACTTCCCATACTTGAGGGTGTCTGGTTGGTATCTGTGTCCCTCACTATCCTTCCCTCTTGTGAGAGTCCCTCGGTTCATCCTGTTCTATTGTTTTTTTTTTTTTACTTGGTCCAATCATTTGCAGTAAAACACCAGCGTAACAAACCACAGGATTTGAGCGGCTGGACTTTCCTATGACTACTTCGACTTATTTATTTGTCTAAATTTAGAGGTGAGTCAAAGATGTTTTAAATGCAAGGGTGACAGAACTTATCTACAGTTAATGTGGGAGGGTAGAATATATTAATATTCATTGTTGTTTTATCCAATTTTTATCTGATTATTGGGAAGATCTAGAAAAAATAGTTGCTATGTTGTTAATTATTTTTTGTAAAAATATTCTCCAAGTAAATTTTCATGAAGCAAAATTCCAAATCTGTCTGAAAGTAAAAAGCTCACATATTTTGCACGGATTTTCCTTATTGATGGATGGATACGGCCAGTAAAATAATTGAGGTTCTGGAATCACCTTAAATTTTTTGGTTGATTTCTTTAATATGTTTTGAAGTATTAGAATGCAAGCATGAATTTTATCAATTTTTATCTGTGTAAACAAGCTCCTTTTCATAATACTATTAATTTATTTATTTATTTATTTTGATGTTTGATGGTTCCCAAATTTGAGAGTCCCTGGCAGGTTGTCGTTACTCTACTATTTCCTATCCTTTGTTTTGAGAATACTTTGATTGTCTTTCCTACCCCTTCTTTTTTTATGCAGTCCAGTCGTTCGCTGTGAAATATCAGCAAAACAAACCACGTGTTTGGGCGGCTGGACTATACTACTACTATTTATTTATTTTTATATTCGATACATGCAAGCTGCCAGGGGCTACACATCAAGAAAAGAGCAGAAATATTTAAGAAGAAGATCAGATAAATACAGAAGTTATATGAGCATTTAAGAAATAATAATAATAATGTAGGCCAGGGAACTCTACCCGCTGATAATACGCCAAATACTTTCTGCTACTAGGTACATTTAAATGAAGGGTCATGTCATTCCTTTTGGAACCTATAGTTCATCTCTTCACTTAATTTTCCTTAGAAATGTTTTTAATTTTACTTATTGTTTTGTCCATAGAATAATACAGAGCCTGCTGATGTAAATATCTATAGAGGAGGAATATTTCTTGGATGCCAGTTTGGTATTCCTGCAATGTACATTTGGGCCCTAGGTATTTTAGCGGCAGGTCAAAGTAGCACCATGACAGGATGTTATGCAGGCCAGTTTGCCATGGAGGTAAGTACGCATCAGATTATCATCAACCTTTGCTAAATGGATTGATAAAACTAAAAACTATACTTGAGTGACACTATTAGTGAGAGACCGATTTTGTCTTTCGAAGACCATTGTTTAGTCGCTCATTTGGTAAAGGTTGCTAGTCACCTTCTCCTAATGTGTGACTGAGCAATGGTTTTCGAAAGACAGCCACTCAAAACCGGTTCCTTGCCCATTGTGTCACTCAAGTAAAGTTTTATCTAAACTATCAAGTCCCTAATCAGCTCACTGCAGGGCCGGACTGGGAAAATTTGGCCCGGGGTGCTGATACCCCAAATGGCCCGGGTACAAGAGTGGGCGGTTTAAGAGGTGACACCCCTTATTGCAGGGGGTAGGGGGGTCCTCCCCCGGAATTTTTTTCGTCATTTACCCCTCTCAAAACGAAATTTAGTGCATTTCACAGTAGAGGTAACTGTGCTTATTCTACCGTTTTTTTTCATAAATAATTTGTCAAATAACGCAATACAAATTAAAAGACACGAGCAGCGGGGGGGGGGGGGGGGGGGGGCTGGTGAAATGCTACAACTTTGACTTTTATGGTTGTTTTGTGGTAGATTTATTCGGTAATTTTTGCTGAAGCTGGGTCTATGAGCCGTCATTTGAATTAGTATTTACTAATTTAACTAACGAAACTATTTTTTGTGGTCAAGTTAAACGATAAGAGCTACTTTGCCATTTTTTCTCCTTTTTCTCTTCATTCTGAGTAGCAATTTGGCCTGTGAGGCCATTGGCCCGGAGTGCGATCGCACCCCCAGCACCCCGGCCAGTCCGGCCCTGGCTCACTGGGGTCTGCGATGAGGCTCCATTTGGGAAGATTTAGTTTATAGTGTAAATTGATTTCATCCTAGATACCTATTATTCTGCTCTCTCTCTCCCTCCCTTCCTCTCTGCCCGACATTTTTGGACTTGTGAGGGTTAGACCTTCAAAAAACACTTAACCTAACCTAACCTAACCAAACCAAACCTAACCGAACCTAACCGAACCTAACCGAACCTAACCTAACCTAACACAGAGACAATATATAATAGAGACCACGCACTAGCCTTGCGCGCGGTGGCTGACTTTTTTTTCGGGGCTCAACAGAAATTAACAAGGGGAGAATGAAGGAGCACCATCCAACACGGTCCATATGTTGACTGATGCAATTTCGGTGCTTCGGATTCACCAGGCAAAAATCTCAACGACGTTTCTCATCAGTCAACGTATGGACCATGTTTGCGGTGTTCTGTTGAGACCCCGAAAAAAAAGTTGCCACCGCGCGCAAACATGGGCAAGATAGATGGTGCGTGGTCTCTATTATATATTGTCTCTGACGTAACATGACCAAAACTTAATTTAAAGTTTTGCCTCTCTCTCTCTCTCTCTCTCTCTCTCTCTCTCTCTCTCTCTCCCCCCCCCCCCCCCCCTCCCTCTCCTGAAACCACGCTTGTGAGGGAAAACCAACTTGTGAGGGATCCCTCACAGGTTGGTCCACATTACAAGGCTGGCAAGAAGACTACTTCAACCTCACAAGTTTGGTACGAAGAGCACATCTGACCCTCTCAAGTCGGGTTTTGTCCTCCCTCCCCTCCCTCCCCCCTCACTCCCTCTCTCTCCCTCCTTCTCTCTCTCTTTCTCTCCCTCCCTCTTTCTCAGTTGAATAATAAAATTTTCCTGCTATTCTGCAGTAATAAAATGTACATGCCTTTTATGCTGTATCAGAGATTACAGTAATTACAGGTTAATATGAAATACAGCTTGATGACTTGATGATTTGTATTTGTATGTTTACTATCCCGTTATGTTCTTTGTTTCAATTTTCAACCTACAATGTACCGACATATGTTTTTCTTGACTTGCATTATAGCTCTTCATATTAGGGCTCCTGTACAAAACTTAAATAAATAAATAAATAATAAGAACTTGTAATTTTCTTTAGTAAATTCTTTTGTTCTTGTTTCAGGGTTTTTTGAATTTACAGTGGAGCAGGTGGAAGCGAGTGGTTTTCACCAGGCTGATTGCAATTCTTCCTACCTTTTTAGTAGCCTATTATAGTAAAATCAATGAATTAAGTGATATGAATGACCTTCTGAATGCTGTCATGAGCATGCAACTTCCTTTTGCGGTCATTCCTACAATTGCCTTCACCAGCAATCCGCATATAATGGGTTCTTTCACAAACGGATTGTAAGTTTCTTTTGCTTTATTTTTCCTCTCTCTCTTTTCTTAAGTCTGAGCTCTTAAGCTCCAAACGCACCTATTTTTTCAAAGCATTACAATATCCTCCCCCCCCCCCCCCCTCAAAAGAAGCATTTTTAATCTATCATCTTGTAATCAGTTATTGAGTACATACGCCTAAAAGTTATCAGTAACAAACGTTTCTAAAAAGAAATCTGGCAATGGAGTGTAAATAGAATATTAAACGTATAAACAGAAATAAGTTGAAAAATAATTCAATAGGATTATGTACTCTCAACTTGTAGCTCATGAGGTGAAGTATGTGCAAATAATATTAAAAAACAACATAAAAAACAACAACAAAAAAACAACAGAAAACAAACAAAAAAACAAACGTTTAGGTATAAGTTGCTCAGTAAACATTTTTTTACTGCGCTTCCAAGGATAAAATGCTCAGTAAATGTTTATCGTATATTTTTTGTTTTCGTCAACTTGTTTTCATAAAGCAAAAAGAACTTATTAGAAGTGTCCTTCCCTCAGCTGAATATAACTCAAGTTCCTCACTTCATTATATGAGGTGCGTACTTTCGCGAAGCTCGCCTTATCCACCTTTGGAGAAAATTGAATTAGCGCTGGAAATGGATTTTACATTGTTTCTCGCATCTGGTGAAAAAAAAAAAAGAAAAATTGGTCACCAAAACTTGCTTAATCCTTTATAAATAGAGTATTGATATTTTTTTTATATTATATTTATTAAAAAAAAAAAAAAAAAATGAGAGAGGTAAAGTGACGAGAGAGATAGAAAAACTGAAAGATATTCATGAAGATTAGAAAGCCACTCAAAATAAAAAAAAAAAAAAAAAAAAAAAAAAAAAAAAAAAAAAAAAAAAAAAAAATTCCAAGAGCATACCAGTCCTAGTGTGCTCTTGAGACATCTCCTTTCCTCAGGGTGTCACGCTTGGTGCGGTATCCCTCTTGTCCCCTTTCCTCACAGTGAGGTACCTTGGTAGGTATCTCCCTTCCTTCCATTTCCCTTTTTGTATTCTCAGTCCAGTCGTTCGCTTTGAAATACAAGCATAACGAATACCAGGTTTGGGCGGCTGGACTTTACTACTACTACTACTACTAAAATAACAACAAAAGTGGATAAGGCGAGTTTTGCGAAAGTACGCCGCATATGGAGGTTCCTTTCGATAAAAAAATGTGACCGCCATTCAAACAAATTTTTTCAAAAATTTGATTGCTATTTTTCTAATATTATGTATTAATCCTTCAGAAAAACTGATTCTTTGTTATTCTGTTGCAGATGGAGTAAACTCATAGCATGTGGAATATCTTCTATAATTATAGCAATCAACATCTACTTCATTTCATTTATAGCGATGGAATATTTATTGACTCATTGGATATTGATAGCATTCATGATCATTTACTTATGTACATACATACTAACTTGTATATATCTCATTTTACATATGTTCATCAGTATGGGCGTTGATAATAGATTTTCCAATAGCAAAGTAAGTTACCTACTTATTACATATTAGGTTTATCAAGTATTTTTTTAGCCCTAATCTAGTGAAAAATAGTTTCAGCAGCCTACTTCCAGTGACCAATCCTAGAGGGGTTTTCAGATTGTTTTCTGTATATTCGTTTTTACTGTTTAAATAATTGCGAACTTATCAGAACTCTATGAACGTGAACTTGCAAGAAAATAAGCTCTCCTTTGCGTTTTGAAAAGAAACTCTGAAATGAAGGGGCACTGAAGTGAAGACAAACTTATGGAATACTTCAGAGCAACCTTTTTTAAGATAACTATAGTTGGCAGTTGCCAGTCTAAGACTAACTGAGAGATCAGGGGGCCGCTGCATGAAATGACCAGCCTGCTGATTATGAACGATCGTATCGTAATGCTATCGAGTCGATGATTAAGTGCGTGTCATCTTATGGGTGGTGCCATTCTGAAAGGTTTCATTCCGATAGAAACCCTCCCATCTCTACGGAAATTCTCTGATTGCTCAGAAGTCATCGGAGAATTTCTGTAGAGATGGGAGGGTTTCTATCGGAATGAAACCTTTCAGAATGGCACCACCGATAAGATAACACGCACTCGATCATCGATTCGATAGCATTACGATACGATCGTTCATAATCGGCCTCCTGGCCACTGTTGATGAAGGAAATGCTTCCTTTATCCTTGCAATTTCTTTCTTTATAGTTTTTTTTCTGTAACATCTGCGCGAATCGATGATGTACATTCTCTTGTAACAAAGTTATGACCTATTGGCCAACAGATTTGATGCACTCTCTGGAAATGTCGAAGAACGGCCTTAAAGTTTGCCCCTTTGGGTCCTCAAAGATTTCTTTAAAATATAGTTCAAAACAAAAGATACCGCATGACAACGTTGTTCCATCGTGAAAATTTTAACCTGAATTTACAAAAATGGTTCCTGAGATATGCCCTCTTCCTCGGAAACCCCTGTTTAAAAATTGGATTTCTGACATATTTCAGACTTTCAGATACTTTGTGCATTGCTTTATTGAATTGATTTTAAAAGTAATGGTTGCGTCCATTTGAAGTTTTTCCTGTTTTTTTTTGTTTTTTGTTTTTTCTCCATTTTTCTACCGTAGTTCGCTGTGAAATATCAGTATAACGAACCACGTGTTTGGGCAGCTGGACTTTTTTACTACAGGGGTGCAAAATCTGCCCGATCTAGCGATCTGCGGATGGCGTGAAAGTGAGGAAATTTTTGGGAAAGTGAGGAAATTTGTCTTTTTTTTTTTTTTTTTTTTTTTTTTTAAATGATGGCAATAAGAATTTCCCAGGAAAATAGAGTAAAAAATTGGAAAATATCGGTCATTTTGCGAACATACGGTGTTGAAATGTTAAAATAACCAAAAAAAATAGTCATCACTTTCAAATTTTTTTGAGGAAATTTTTTAAAATCCTGTGAGGAAATAAGTCATGGATCGCGTGAAACTTTCAAAGTTTTGGAACATTTTGCACCCCTGATTACTACTACTTTTAATGAGTCTAATTCTTCATTTTTGTTCTGATTTCAGTTTGTACAGACTTTAATTGGTACTCAAGTTACGCATGATTTTGTTTTCAATCCGGATGCAGCCTCAGCGAACAGGTATCAAGCCATTACATAAATATTTTGCTTGCCGGGTTTTAGCTCACATTTCAGCATGACTCAATCTTCATAAATGACAATTACATTGAATGCCTTTCCATTTCTCTTTGCCGCAAGAAAAGGGAAGGAGGTGACTTTCGAAAGCTGCGTTGTTCCTAGTTCTTAAGTAATTTTAACTGTCTAAGTACCGAGGTCAATGAACATGGGTTTTGCTTTTACCACAGTTTAAAACGTATCTCTCATTTAAGATTTTGTGAAATTGATTCTTTCTACGTAAAATTAGTCTTCAAATCCAAGAGGTCATCAATATTTAAACAGAAAGTGGCCTGTGGAAAAAAACTTTATTCTTGTCTTTCAGCCCCCCTCCCCCCTCTCCCTGCCTGGGTTTTCTGTCACTATACAAAGCTTAAAGCTTTTCATTGTACATGATACCATCCAATTTTCTTAAAACTCTGCTTGGCGAAATAATATTCTCAAACACACTGTTGGAAAGAATATGTAACCAGCTTTCAGAATACTTCTGTTTTTCTCTGAAAGGAGATTGGTGTACCCTCTTTAAAACTCTAAAGGCTCATGAACTCTAACTGATAGTGGGTGCCGGCCGAAAATTTTCAAGGGGTGGACAGAAAGCATGCTCTCTATCAAACCAATTTCCAGGGTGGAAAGAATCTGCAATTTCCCCCAATTTTCGCATGTTTACTCAGCTCGTTTCCCAGGGATTGTAATCGTCAATTGTATTTTGTTCTAATCCACGGAAGGTAAATGAGCCCCTTTGCAACCCTCTCCCGGCACCCATGTTGCTGATATCAACAAATTAATCAAAGTTAGTGAAAATTAGCGAAAAATTTATTTTAAGTGTGCCCAGAAGTATATTCATTACCAAATTTGTACGGCTGAGTCAACAAAATGAAAAAAAAAATTGAAAACCTAAATTTTTTGTGTCCAGCTAGATGACATCTCAAATCGGTTTTTTGAGTAAAATTGGCTGATACTGATTAAAAACATAGTCCAAAGGAAACTCAGCAAATGGGTTGTTAACGAACCTGTGGGCATTTATGGGTGATACTTTCTGGGACTCCAGCATGGAAGAATTAGACTTCAATGCTTTCTTACATTTCACCGTCAATTTTACAACCTTTTTGTTTTCCTCAAAAGAAACATCTTGGGCTCTTCCCTTCTCAGTGCTTAGATGGTTAACGAGGGTTCCCCTTGACTTAGTTTTTATTTGACTATTTACTTCCTCGTTTTCATATGGATCTTATCAAAATCAGAAAGAAATTAATGTAAATAAATATATTGAAAAAAAAAATAATAATAATTTATAAAAATTAGTGCTTAAATTCGAATTGAATATCTCCCTTCCCACAGAAAGAGAAAAAAAAAATAAAGAACCATGAGTTCAAAAAATGCCAAATTTTATGCGCTAGGGGGTTGAAGATACATTGCTGTTTGATGCAATTTGCATTGCACAACCGTTGACATGGGCGGAGCCAGCAATTTGGCAACTGTGGATTCTTCCCATTTGAATGTATGAGAAACAATCGATTCTTGAGGGGGCCACGGCCCAACTTCTAATCGATTGTTTTTCATACGTTCAAATAGGAAGAATACATAGTTGCCAAATTGCTGACTCCGCCCAGGACCGTTGATTAATCTACTGTGTGTTGCTTATTGCATACCGTGGTCATGTAGGTTTGTAAGTACCTTCTAGTACTGTCAAGAACAAAACCAATGTCAGTTGACTTCTGAAGGTAGGCCACCTGCAACATGTACTATGAGTTACAAAAGAAAATACCCTGGTCGAAATTTTAATTGTTAAATTTTTCTGTTGCTTTTAATAGAATTTTTGATTTTTGATTGCTTACTCTAAAAAGGTCATCCTGTTTAGTCCTTGAACACTTGTAATCCGCAACATTTTTCAAAGGTTTAAAAGGTCAAAGGTTTATATAAAGGTTAGATTTATAAGAGTAAAAATTTTGACCAGGGTACTTTCTTTTGTAACTCATAGTAGTACTTGTAGCGGGCCAACCCAATTCAAAATCTAAAAAGTTGTTGACATTCTTTTTGTCTCTGACAGTACAGTGTTCCTGCAAAGTCTTGAGAGCTCTACAGCCTTCTGTTGGGACCACGGAAATTAAAACTCAATATATGTACTATTTAATCGACTAGTCAAAATTATACACTCATATACTTGAAAATTGTACTAATATTTTCTTACTGAGATAAGTGTCTACGCTTTTATGCTTCTGAAGAAACGTTTATCTGTCCAAATTATGTCAGTTTGTTTTTAATTAATTTTCCCTCTGATTATTTTGAGATTTCCTTTTCCTAAGACTTGATTTCTCAAACAAGGTTTTTAGTTTCTTTAGTTCTAGTTAGAGTCCCTATATCTATATGTAGAGAGTTAAGACAAGTGAAACCATGGGCGCCACCATTGGATGCGATTTTGCACATTTGTTTACATTCTGAGAGCCATTGTTGTGTTTTTGTCCACTGCAAAGATTACAGTGCCGCTGAGTTTCTAACGATGTAATCTTTTACTGCTTTTGTGGATCGACATCTATTTACGCTTTGAAAGATTCTTTTGGGATTTATAGACATTCTTGAGGCGTATCATGATTACAATTAACAGATTCGTCGAAAATAAACTCTTTATCCGTAAAATACCGTTGGTAAACAACTGTGTTTGTAAACAAATGTGCAAAATCGCATCCAATGGCGGTATCCGTAGAGTCTAAAACTCATCGACCAATCAGAAGTTGACTACCCTCTTGTCTTAACTCTCTACTTGTAGGGACTCTAGTTCTAGTCAGTTGTGTAGTGTGCAATTAGGCAACGTTGTAATGTGTCCATTTAAACCCTTGTAAAAGGTCAAATGCAAAGCCGTCAGGGAACAACCTACAGTCGGAACTTTTTAATGGCTTTAAATAGACCCAGCACCACTTTGCAAAATTGCACGCTACACCGCTGGTTCTAGTTCAAATTAATTACCCATCTACAAAAGCAAAACCACTTTGATTATCAGGTTCTGACGAGTAGTGGTTTCTATTTCTGAATTGCATCAAAGTGGATTGGTGAGCGGTTAATTAGCTATGAGTAGAAACTCTGCGCTAACCATCCTCTCACCAATGCGTTTTGATGCAATTTAGAAGCACGCACCGCTATTTGTCCAAACCCAAAACTCGAAACGCTTCTGATTTATTTACTCCTGTAAATAAATGTTCATAGATTATTTTCTCTGTTGCATTTATTGCAAACATTATAAATGCATAAGCCAAAGCTTATGTTAAATTTTTTGCTAGATGATGGTTTCTAAGTACATTATAATGTGCAAGAGGTGGCAGCGCAGTCATTGCCGTAACCTGAGGAATTTTTCTTTCTCTCTCTTCGCCTATTTGACTGCAGTTGTTAGAAAGAGACAGGGCTGAAGTCAATAGGCAGCCCCTTTCTTCATCTTTTTCTAATACATACAGTAAAATAAGCAAAGAGGGAGAAAGACAAATTCTTGGTTACGGTTATGTTACACGGAAAAAAAAGATTAGTGAAAATAACCATATGGATACCTGATTTTGGCACCTGCTAGATGTTATGGTAAACTTGACCGGAAGTATGGTACATTTACCGATACTTTGAGTAAATTCGACATGCAATCAGGTAACATCACCTAGTACCTAGTCAAAACATAGGATACTTCTGGTTTACATTACCATAACATCTAGCAGGTGCCAAAATCAGGTATCCGTATGGTTATTTTCACCATAGTTTTTTTTCCGTGTATGAGCGAAGTCTCAAATTTAGCCACATTTTTCCTCGTAAACCCTTTAAATGATTAGAACTATTGGGGGTGCACAGTTAATCTCTTGATCATTTGAATGGGTTTAATGGGTTTGTTGCAAGTCAATAGGGGAGGGGGAAGCCGGGAGTTTACATATTTCTATGTATTCTATTTGCTCTGTCTTAAATTAGGACTTGGGCTGCCAGCCACTGATTAGCTTTACGATCTAAGATCTCTGTCGCTTTAGCGACACCAGTGGCGGTCCATGGGGGGAAGTTTGGAGATTTCAAGTCCCCTTACTTTTTTGGATAGGCTCAAGAAAAGTGAGACGCCAAAAAAAAAAAAAGAAGAAAGTCATCACATTTTTTCAAGTCCCCCCAATTTTTGAACCCACGGACCGCCACTGGGCAACACAATTATAATGTATATCTTTACATCGATGTACATATGTCATTGCAGGAGGGTTGATGGCACGCATGCCGGTGAAGGGATGTAAAACTTTGGATGTAGATGCGCAAAAATCTTTTGACTTTGAAAGAGGTAGATTCATTTCTGACAAAATAAGTACTAACATAATAAACCTGAATTTTTACAAATGTCATCATAAACCATTGTTAAAGCAAGCTTAAAACGATGCCGTGGTAACCTGGTAACGGTAAGAGGGTAAGCGGTCAACTAATAGAAATGTTTTCAGCCGTTTTATTTTCCTTCATTTCTTCACGTTCATTATTCTTCCTCTTTAAGAAACACCCAACTGATCCCAACTGACTGTTGGGTCAACTGATCCAATATCCTTTTATTCGTCAATTTGATCTTGTTCTTTGATATTGACTGACGAACTGTTCATGACTTTATTTCAGTGAAGAAGATACTCGTAGACCATAAATAAGGGCAAAAAAAATAAAATAAAAGAAAAACAATCTAGTTCTCTAATTGTGAGTTTTTATGGAAAATTGACTGCCTTATAATGCGGTATGTTTCGCTTATTTTGTTCAGTAAAACTAGATCAATGAGTAGCTCTAATCAACCTTGATCCTGTCAAATGATAGCTGGAAAAATGCTTGATTGCCTTTCGCTTTTTTCTCAAAACCGTTTTTCAGCTTCATTTATCTCGCTTACGTGTGCTTTGAATGTGTGTTTGTGGCTATAGCCTCTCTCCTCAGTGAATATTTTCATTTTTAAAAATCGCACTTGTCAAGAGTTTTTACATCATTAGAGACTTGTTAAGAATCATTCAGAAATTTTTTCATCAAATCACCTCTAACCCCCTTTTTGAGTAAGTATGTGTTGTTGTTAACTCATTGTGCATGGGCGCTGGGAGAACATTTTTTTTAGGGAGAACAAAACTTTAAATATCAAATTTCCAGAGGGGAGTGAGCCTTCGATTTTTGTAAATTTTCGCATGTTTTCAGCTCTTTTTTGGGAATGTTGCCATGGATATGGGTGGCTTTTAAGGGTCGAATTTTGGGGGTGGGAGTTTAAAAGTGATAACGTTCTTTTTTTGTTATCAGTTTTAGTCAAGGGTTTCAAACTTATGCACTTGTGTGCATGTTTTTAAAATTTATATTCGTATCAGAAGTGCTATAAATAGGTATACTGATTCCTTACTTAAACGAAAAAAATTTCTAGCCACTTCTTCTGATCATTGGGGGCCTTCAGCCTCCCTAAAGCTGCCTGCGGGCATGAAAATTGGTATTTTCCAAATTCGTGAGGGAAACAGCTGCCTTTCTTGCTTTTTTCTGCCAGCGCCCATGGCTTTGTGTTGTTTTTATTGTAGCTTCAAAATGTTGACTCTTTGTTCCTTGTGGCTACTTGGATTTGTTCTCTATGTAATCTTATCACGTACATTACAGGCTAATGGGTGATGTTTATCTTTTGAGTTGGCATTCTGCTAGAAATCCTCTCATCGCTACAAAAAATCACCAATGACCCTTCAGCTATCTAGTGGACATTGTAGAGATTTATATAAGCCAATTATTATAAAAAAAAAAAAAAAAAAAAAAAAAAAAAAAAAAAAAAAAAAAAAAAAAAAACATGAGAAGAGATTGGGGGCTGGTTTTTACAAATCCAGACGCTTTTTAGATTGTGGAAGATTTTTGTGCGTGGCTTAAGCTGCTGAATTTGATTAACTATGGAAGCATCAAAAGCTTGTGTGATTTTTACTTAGCTTAAAATTATTTGAAATGCCTGAAAATGGGTTTCTATTGGACTGTCTACTAGAAAGACATTACCGCTCATAAATGTATAACGCACTTGATCATTGACTCGATCCGATGACAATAGAAGCATTTGCAATCAGTTCCCTCTAGACTTTACCTTTACTTACTTATTTTTCAATGGTTGATTGATTGAATTGTTAAATCATATTTTACGTGATGAAAAGAAACTAGCTTGATAATTTAGTTCCCGAAAGATTTTTGCTCTAAAGTGAATATTTAAAACTACATTTTTTGGTATGTCTGATCTGAAGATTTTTATTTTTGTCCCTTCATTGTTGATCTGAGCAACTGTGATGAAATTAAGACAAGTTTTGGAGCTGAATCATTCTGCCACACTCCTTCCCCAATAGCACTTGTTGTCTACCTGACAAATAGATCTGCAGGCGTAGACCTATCGTTTATTTTCCTCTTGCTTTTCCTGCTTTTTGGTCTTGGATTATTTTAGTAGGGCAAAAGTCTCAAAATGTCTGTTATCATTAGTTAATTGTTTTATTTTAAGAAAAAATGCTCTATTTTACTTCTCTCATTTACTATTTTTATTCATAGTCTGTCTATTGGTTAATTTTTTCAATCGAAACACAATGTAACACTCCAGTTTTTTTACTGCGGTTAGCCATCGCGGTTCAAGTGTTCCTTCAAAACAGTACACTCTAACCACTCTGACCAGTTGGTTCACTTAAACCCATCGATTTTCCTTGAATCTTGAGTTCATTGATCTTTTGACTAATTTACGGCACAAGTTTCATTTCCAAAAACGACCGGAAAGAATGAATTAAAAGAGCATTTCTTCAACAAAATGGCACAGGAAATAAATGAAAAAGAACGTGGTAAGTCACTTCAGGCGTTATTAAAATTTGGCAACCAATTCTTCATTTTATTTTTCATGTGGCTGACTTAAAAAATGATATGAAAATTAAACAAAAATTTAGGATTTTTGTCTTTCATGTCTACAGCAATCTCTTAATTTTTTTGTTACTTTTAATCTCTTTTTTTTGAGTGAGCCACGGATTAAAAGAAATTATGTCAGTTGCCAAATTTTGACAACGCTTGAAGTGACTAACGACGTTTTTTCCTTGTTGTCTTCAAATGAATATTTAGTTCAAAAAGGTAATCAAAGACGGCCGAATGTGAAAATTTGGATAAGGCCTGTTTTTGTTTGTTTTTTTTTACATCAGAACGCCAGAGTAATCGAGAGAAACTCGTTCCATTGTGTTCCATTATGTTTTATGCATTCAAAAAATTTGCCTTATGTTCTCCTAATACTACAGGATAGATAAAAAGTTTGATGAATAGCTCTATTTTATTTTTTAATTTTGCTGTATCCCAAATTTTTGATCCAATAATAGGGTTCTAGAATTCATTTGTTTACTGCATCCGTGTAGAAAAGATTATATTATTCTGTGATATAGTATATCTATGTACAGGGTGTACCAGACCACCCGGATAGGGCATTTTTCTCGAAAACTACTGAACCAAATGATTTGAAACAAAGAAGTCAGATAGTGAATTGACCCCAAATTTTCCGTTTTTGATATTTTCAAAAGCCCCCGATAGCCCCTTGGGGGGTTTTTGGGGGGCTCAAACACACTTTTCATGTTTTCTCGAAAAAGTATCCATTAAAGGTATCAAAAAAAGTTCCTATTCGTAAAGGAGAGGCAATTGGCGACATTTTTGCTCCTATAACTTTTTTCCAAAAACCCCAAACTTTTTGAGTTATTGGGGATTTTTGGAAATTTTTTGAATTGGCCTTTGTGACCACCCTGTTCAATATTTTTCTAAAACATTTACAGATTCTGAAAGAACAGATCAAGACCTTTCGATTGATGTGCCACATGTTACCTTTAAGTTTAAAAATAAGGTGTTTTACGCCAAATCAAAATTTTGAGGTTTCGATGGCAGATTTGGCGCGATTTCATGGTATGAGCCAGTTAAGCCCTAAAATTTTGATTTGGCGTAAAACACCTTATTTTCAAACTTAAAGGTAACATGTGGCACATCAATCAAAAGGTCTTGATCTGTTCTTTTAGAATCTGTAAATGTTTTTGAAAAATATTGAACAGGGTGGTCACAAAGGCCAATTCAAAAAATTTCCAAAAATCCCCAATAACTCAAAAAGTTTGGGGTTTTTGGAAAAAAGTTATAGGAGCCAAAATGTCGCCAATTGCCTCTCGTTTACAAATAGGAACTTTTTTTGATACCTTTATTGGATACTTTTTCGAGAAAACATGAAAAGTGTGTTCGAGCCCCCAAAAACCGCCCAAGGGGCTATCGGGGCTTTTGAAAATATCAAAAACGGAATATTTGGGGTCAATTCCCTATCTGACTTCTTTGTTTCAAATCATTTGGTTCAGTAGTTTTCGAGAAAAATGCCCTATCCGGGTGGTCTGGTACACCCTGTATATTGAAAAGTACTGGTATTCATGATCTTTTCTGCATCAAAACAATAAAGGGATGAATTCTAGAACGCTACCACAGACAGTATAAGTGAGCATATTTATAAGTTATAAAGAAAAATGGTAAATTCCTCAAAAAAATTTACTCTCCCCTCCCCCTCCCAGCAAATCCAATCTCATGCAAAGTCCTGTATACATTTTTATTTTTTTATTTTTTACTATTCCTGAATTTTTATTTTTGTATCCAGGAAAAGGAATAGAAATATGGGAACAATGTCTCCACCCCCAACACAACTCTCACAATACACGTGAAACTCACTTGTGATGGTGAAAAATACTCCATACTCTGCAAATGACAAAGGCTTCTCGTCAACCCCAAAATGCTGAATATTTAGTGTATATTATGTCAAAATGTATAAAATAGCTTTAATAATTCATTGATGTTGGTAAAAATTAGTGGCATCAATAAGGTGAACGGATTTATAAGTAATGTAAACTGGATGGATAAAATTCTTAAATGATACCGCTAACTTTTCAAAAATATCTTTGGATTTTGTAAACGTAAATTGTTCTAGGATAGTACGGAGATTCTTTTGATTATATTCAGGAAGTATTGATTATTTTTATTGATTGGAAATTTTGTAAAATCCACAAAAGACTTTGTTGTATGTATTTCAGTGTTTTAAATTTCTGGAAAGTTGATTTTCGGTGGAAATTCACTCTGATATGTGAAAATGAAACCTCTGCTTTAATGTTGTCAATCATGGTCGGAGAAGCATTTCCCAACTCATCATGTCCTGAAACTCAATTTATTTTGAAGATGAAGTATGCTGGATTGCTGGCAGCAAACAGTGCATCTCAGGGGTTAAAATTAATCATTAGGTTTTTTCTTCCAACGAAAAACATTGATCTCTTTGTTTTTTTTTTTTTAAAACATCACTCTGACTCAGCAGAGACTCTTCCCATGGGAATTGTTTCTGTGCGTTAAAACTTCAAACACTTGTCACTCGAAATTCCTCTTTTTTACCCCTGAAATAAATATACCTTTCGGATTTTAGAAAATGCATGAATATTTCCATGTTCAACATACACTCTGATCAGGGCTGCCGAAACGCATATAATTGTATCCTTAGCATATAATTTGATTCGAAAAAGAGCATCTTCTTGCGTATCTTTTTAAATTTGGCGCTTACTTTTTTTCTTCCCCCTGTTAAAGCATAGGAGTTCAGCATATCTTCATAGTTGGAGGTTTTGATTGTACAAATTGGCGTATCTTTTGAAGTTGGTTCACGGCAGCCTTGACTGAGATAGACAAATACATAGATACATAAATAGATACATCAATTAAATGATAAATAAATTTATAAATGTAATAATTTAAATTAATTTTAAATTAAATTAAAATTTTAAAAATAAACAAATGAATAAATTAATGACAGTAACATGTACAAATTTTCAGAAATGGAAATCACAATCAATCAGAAAGCGTAAATGCTTTAACAGTCAAAATAATCTATGTACAAGTGTTTTGTTTTGCACCTTCTCAAGTAGTTTATTGCATTGAATCTGCATTTTTTAGATTTTGCATTATCTCTCTGCACTTTGTATGGTACGTGTAGTACATAGGAGTCAGCATATTTCTTTGCTGTTTGGCTGTTCACTTATGTTTTTGTTTCTTTTATTTGTTTGGTTAACTCAACGTATATTTTGTTGTTTTATCGTCCGGGTTTTTTTTTTAAAAGGATGGAAAGTCTCGCCGTGATTTCAGATTTTTTTTTTTTTTTTTACTGGCGAGGGAGGAAGAGAATAGAGATCAGTGTTGCTGTTTTACTGTTTTACAGGTAGTTATCCGGTTTGTTTTTCTCGTCTAAATTAACGTAAAAGTTGGTAAATTGTAGGAAAATGTGGCAACATTGGTTAAGAATGTTTAGATGTGTCTGAAGCAGAGCTGCGGTTTTGCGTATAATTAATGACATTTTTCAATTCACTGATGATTACACCGGTTAAGAAAAGATTACACTGTTTAGTTTAGTGTATGACTGTAATGCTCTTAAATACTCTGATCTGTAATCTTTTCTCAACCGGTGGATTCATCGGTGACTTTAAAAAACTTGCGGGTGTTTTAATTAATTAACGACGATTCCACCGATTGAGAAAAGATTACAGATCAGAGTATTTTTTTGCATTACAGTCATACACTAAACTGAATTGTGTAATCTTTAATCAACCGGTGGAATCATTTATGCATTGGAATTTGCCATTAATTACACACAAAAAGGCAGCTCTGATCTGAAGGTTGCCTTTATTGCTTTATTGACTCAGCCTTTTTATCCTCCTCTCCTCTCCGTTTCATTTTTTTATTTTTTTTTTTTTGACCGACGAATTTTGCATGAGGGCCAAATGATCTTTTTATATTTTGCATCAGAATTTTATATTACTGTTAAGTCCGTTCCCTTTTTATTAATGTTGAAGTCATGCTCATCTGAAATAAACAAAGAAGCAAAAACCATATGATGAAACCAAACGGAATCAATTAAGGCGGTGGCTGCAATAAAGGCACATAAAACATTGGGTATGCTTGTTTTGAGTAACTGACTTTGTAAAAGTGTGTTGATCTCTTTGGAGGTGCTTATCTTTGGTTTTATCAGGGCTGCCGTTTTGCGCATAATCAATGCTATTTTTCTATTCACCGATGATTCCACTGGTTGAGAAAAGATTACACTGTTCAGTTCAGTGCACGACTGTAATGCAGGAAAATACTCTGATCTGTAATCTTTTCTTAATCGGTGGAAACTCTGTTGACTAATTAAATTATCCGCAAGTTTTACAAAGTTATCAACGACTCCACCAGTTGAGAAAAGATTACAGATGCGAGGATTTTAGTTAATTACATTCATGCACTGAACTGAACTGCGTAATCTTTTCTCAACCGGTGGAATCATCGGTGAATTGAAAAATAGCATTGATTATACGCAAAACAGCAGCCCTGCAGGGTTTTATGTACACGTAACAATTGCAAATTGCCTTCCATGAGTTCGCGCAAAACCAAAAGTGCGCTCCTCCGAAGAAATCATCTTCTTTACAAGAAGAGGCAATTATTGCGAACAAGCATATCCCTTGCTTTATGTGAAGTTGTTGCCTGCAAGATTGCCAACATTGACCACCTACAGTTGAATGAGCAGGTTGCTGAAATGAAGGATATCAATGTGTTGCTTACACTGTCTAAAACATGGTAAATAATTTTTGTTGTAATGGGGCTCTTGCAAACTTTTGCTGTGAGCAAATGAATAGTCTATTCTGATGTAAAAACCAGCGAAAATCACGAAAATCACACTGAGAAAGTCTGAAATTCAGTTATAAACCTACATAACTACTTTAATGGCAAGATCGTAATGGCGGTTCGACGCAGGTATCATGGGAGATTCCTGTCTATTATGTCACTTTCTCTACAGAAACACAGAGACATGTCTGAATTTAGATAGGAATCTCCCATGATATCTGCGTCAAATCGCCATCAAGCTCGATTCTGAGAGTGAATTTCGTGATTTTTTAGTGTACTCATCGTCATTTTTACAGGTTTTTATGCAAGAATCAACTCTTCAATCCCCTGTAGCAAAAGTTTGCAAGAGCCCCATTGAGTAAAAATTTATAGCTCAAAGTATCATTTTCTCGAGTTGAAAGCTGGGGTTTGCCTCCTGTCAGCGCTGCCAGAGCAAAGCATCTACTTAAGTAAGCGCAACATTTTGAAGTTCAAAAATTTTGAAACTATTAAAATAGTGTATGTATCAGTGATTTTTATTGGAAATCAATATACTAATCTGTACTAAATCGCTGTATCTAAAGTTTGCAATGGATTCTCTGTTCACTGGTTTTTGTTTTTTTGTTTTTGGAAAAATCAACTTTGCCCAATGGATTTAAAAGATCTCGAAAAAATTTTAATTTGCAGAGCAATGTCAAAAATTTCCCTCTTGAAAGATGCCTGTATCTTGTTTGTGATCATGAATATGTCTTCAATATTAAGGTTTTTTTTTTTTTTTTTTTTTTTTTTTTAAATATATATTTAGGTTCTATCTATGGGTGATTCCTGGTAACAGGATGTTTTGCTGATGTCAGAAGGGATCATTGAAACATTAAAAATAAAAAATGAATATTTCAGTGTGTCTTTGCCTCTCGCAAATTTTAAAACTACAACAGACCATGAAATCATTGAAATTCTAAAGCTTTTTAAGTTTGCCATAGCAGAATGACCTTCTTGACCCTTAAAATGGTTAAGAATTTCTTTGATTCATTAAACTGGTCAATTATTGTTGAAAATTTGTTGACCAAGTCTTTCACTGAAATATTTATTTGTTTCAATGAGTCCATAGTCATGAAACCAGCAAGAAGTCCTGTTCTGAGGGAATCATCCATAAACATTTTAGACCATTTTTGTAAAACAACAAATGTGCTCTTTCTGAGAAATTAGCATTGTGATTACCTTTAGACATTTCTCTGAAGAGTGCACCTTTTGTTTTATGACCCCTTATTCTGGAAATGGTTTTTTTTATATTGTGTTTAGAGTCTTCAGTCTTGGATTAGTGTTTTTCAAAAGATCAGGATTTTTTTGCAGCAAAATATTCCCAAATATTATTTGAATATCATTTTATACTCTAATTATACTATGTTAAGATATTAAAATATTTTGTTATATTTTTTATTTTTTTATAATCTTCTAATACATGTCTACGAGTTAAAGGTGATTCCAGGCAAAACTTTTCCAGTTTTCCAACGGATGGATAGCGCTACCGGTTGCTTTTGGGGAAAGTCATGTTTTTGACGTTATTAACTGAATAGAACTCAAGGTCTTTAAGTTTAATTGAAACCCCAAACTTCTACAGAATTTTAGACTAATGAAAGTAAAATCAAAGTTTGATCTCTCTAAGACTGAAGAAACACAATGTAGTTTTTAAGACAAAATTTAAGATTACCAGCTAGTCAAGTATTTTAGAATACCAGCACGGGTTGTAAATTTCACCTCACTTCAGCAAAATTATATGCGATGCGTCATGTAAAAATTTACCTTAACTAGTTCAGGATTAAAATTAAGTTTTGGCTACTTGCTCTTCGGAGATAGTTATGACAGTTGAAACAAGCCATCGTGAGCCAACAAATTCCCAAAATTGACAGTTTTATGCGAATTGGAAGTTTTAGGCTAAAAAAGTTAATTTTTATAAAACCAAATTTACAGGTTAAAAACATGAGAAAATTAATTATTTAGAGTACCTACTGTACAAAATACTACAGCAACATTTCAACTGCAAAGGTGTCGAATATCATAATTTCTTTTGCAGAATTCGAATGGGGCAGTTGCAAGGGTCTGAAATTTTGTGTTTTTTTGTAAAGAAAATGATAGTACGTGATAAGCTGAGAACAATGGTGCCTTTGGTTTTTTCATAATTGTCCCGGTTTTGGAGATACATATGCGTAAAGTTGGAAACAATTGTATGCATAGTGACGCCTTTATGCGGAATTACCATTTAAAACAATTTATATTGGGCCAAAATCTTATCTCCGAAACAAAGGGACTGAATTAGAAACCAAAGGCATCTTTATTCTCAGCTCATCAAGAACTTTCATTTTCTTTAACATTTCAGACCCTTTCAACTGCCCCATTGAAAACCATCAAGTGTAAACAGTGTGCCAGGATGTGTAGAATTAATTATCACTTCAATCCTATTTCTGCCAATTTTGACCCTTCATCACTTTTTTCGCTCTCATTAGTCTAGGTACATTTTTTCGTGACACATCACTAATTATTAAAAGACATAAGTGCTTTAAATGAGCTCTTACTATCGTTACAACTGTGTGCAATGATGTAATCGGTTTGGCAACACTGTATTCTACCCATTTAAACTCATGTAAAAGATCGAATTCAGGGGATGCACAGTGCCCAAAGAAAATTCGATTCATTGAATGAATTTAAATGAATGAGTCACATTGTTGCCAGATGGCTCGCGACACCACTCTGCCTGTGGGTTTTATACAAGAACCGATGAGCACTAATAATACAAACCAACAAATCTGCTTTCCCAACCATAAATGCCTTTTTAACCCTTTCCGGTCCACGGCCGTTTTACCCGGCCGCCGTAGCTGGTCCACGTACTTTTTGCCGATTTTCGGCCTTTTTCGGGTTATCCGGAAAAAAGTGAAAATATGCGAAAAGAGACAAGGTTAAGCCAGTTGTCACCGTTGCCAACTGCGAGACTAGTTCCTTAAGTGTTCACCAGAGCCCGCCACACGCTGGACGAGTCGAATATATCCGACATCGACTGCAGAACAAGTTTAACTTTCGTGTCGAATATATCCGACAGTGGACCGGAACTGCTTTTTTGTATTGTCGGATATATCCGACATTGGACCGGAAAGGGTTAAAAGCCATAAAGTTAAGCCGCTCGCTCGCAGTGGTGGCCCGTGCAATTTGGCAACAATGTTTTCCTTCCATTTAATTCTATGTAAAACTATCTATTCGATTGTAACAAACGACTGTTTTACATATATTCAAATGGAGGGCAGACATTGTTGCAAAATTGCACAAGCCACCATTGCTCTTCATAATTTTTATCCTTTCAAACAAGCAGCTGCTAGTCACCCATCACCAAATAATGGAACTGGTTTTAGTGCAATTTTTCCAGTCGCAAGGAATCAAAAATTATCTATAAGTATATTTAAGAATATAATCTTTGGTTGCTCTGTTTGGTGACTGAACTTGTTAACCCTTTTGCTATGTAGTCCCTTAAAGAGGACGTTTGTTAACATGGATTCTTATGAAATTTCAAAAGAATTCATTTATTCATTTCAGAAAAAGTCATTCGATTCATTAGTGAAGATCTGAGATTTGTGAAACTACTTTTTTATAATGCAGCACTCAAAGGGTTAAGCAGTAGTTGCTTGTTTCGATGTCGTAGAAATTGCAATCACGCTGATTGAATTCAAGGGTTTTAAAAAACTTCTATGACTTCATGAGTGGCTTTCACTGGCGGATCCAGTGGATTGTTGTTCTCTCTCTTTGCCCATTTGATTGCGTGTGTTAGAAAAGGACAGATCAACGGTAGTCATGTGACTTTCGCCCCCTCTGCTATCTTTCTCTCAAAACACACGTTTAAGTGAGCAGAGGGAGGGAGAGAGAGAGAAAGAGAGAAAGAAAAACTATCCACTAGATCGACCAGTGGTGGATTTTGGAAGTTCTTAGTGTTCATCAGTTTTTTTGGTTAAAATCCTGCATGGATTATCCTGCTCCATATGGTTGCAACAAAAGTACTGAAGACCCATAAATCAGTTAATGTGTGAATAGGTTAAGTCTCTTTCTCTTTGTGCAAATGAAAAGGTATACAATTTTTTTTGTTTCCTTAGACATGTAATAACTTTCACCTCTTGGATGCATCCTTAAAATTGTATCGACAATTACCCAGTTCTTATAGTCTTGAACAAACTCGAAGACTATTTCAGAAGTTTCCAAGCCTTGATAACTTTTTTCAGTTGACAGCAGCAGTATAGTTGTGAAAGCTGTCCATTTGCAATGTGATTGTTAGGTAGCTTTTTGAAGTTGAGATGGCGCCAAATGAAAGTTTGGAGTTCCGAGAGAAAATGATTTAAGTTCTGCTCTCCCTCCAATTGAAGAAAGTTATATTTAATAGACAGGAACTTAGAGTCATAAGAATGGGGTTCTTGCAAACTTTTGCTACTAGAAAATGAGTCGTTCTATATGATGTACAAGCAGAGCCATTAGTCCTGCGTCGTCGATTTGACGCAACCTGCGCTACACATAGCCTGAACCTTTCTCGGTCTCGAGAGAACAAAAGAAAAGAAAGATACGAGAGCGTTAATTTTATGTGTAGTGCGGGTTGCGTCAAACTTAGGAAACAGCTGTAATGGAAGAGCTACGCAGGTATCATGTGACATTCCTTTCTAATTTGTCACTTTCTCTATGGAAACACAGAGGTATGTCTCAATTTAGATAGGAATCTCCCATGATATCTGCGTAGCTTTGCCATTATGCCTAATTCTGAGAGTGAATTTTGTGATTTTTTTGGTGCACTCATCGCCATTTTTACAGGTTTTTATGCAAGAATCAACTCTTCAATCGCCTGCAGCAAAAGTTTGCAAGAGCCCCACAGGCTCAGTTTTTGTTTTCTCCTCCAAGGGTCCTTTGAAAATTGCTGTCTTTTTCTTTACTAATTATTCTATACTTTTTTCCAGAATTTTGAGGTGGCTCTTTGGAAATTTTGGCCTGCACTTTGATCGCAATACCTTTCTGTAAATAGTAAAAAATTAATTCATCCTTTCCGTCCTGTTTTTTCACCCTTCGTTTTTCCCTGAAAATATTTCATTAAGTGTTCCCCCCCCCCCCCCCCCCCTCTAAATGTTGTAGCATGAAAAAGAAACCGTTGTTGCGTTGAAAAAAAGTAACAGTTTTAAGCAACTAGGTACTCTAAAAAATTATTTTTATTGTTATAACGTTATAAGTTTAAATTTTTTATTTTTTATTGTTAATATCTTATTTCTTCCTTTTTTTCAGAGATGAAGCCTGTATCCTTTTAAATTTCACTTCTGAAAATAACTTGTTCATCTCTTAAAAAATAAATAGATATACCTGTAGTTTTTCACAATTTGTCTTTTCTTTCAGAAAGTTTTTATTTAAAATAAAACACACAGCAATGTTCTTCCAAGTTAAGCAAACAATCTGTAAGTATACAGGGTGTAACAAAACTCATGTGCCAAACTTGGGAGCATATATTAGAGGCAAAAATAATACTTCTTTCCCCTATAAATATGGGTCCGAAAATGCTCCGTTTTTGGGCAAAGCCCCCAAAGTTTTAAAAAATTGTTGATTTTTTTGGAATAGCGATCACAATGAAGAACCAATAATGTTATAAAAACTGGTGTCCCTTGTTAATTTTATGTGTAAAATTCATTATTGAGCTTCAAAAATTTAGAAATTAAGTCCGACTGTACTTTTCATGCAATCTTGTACCTTTAATGGTGCAATTTTCATGTCATGGATTAAAAGTTTGAAGAATAATTACCAGAATTTGACGGGAAAAACTCTGAGACAGATTACTGGTCTCTCGCATTTTTTTGATACAACGTGTTTTAAGAGAGATGATTGCTGCACAATGTGGAAAAATCAGTGCCTTTATTACGTCAGACGGCCGGAAGATGCAGCCCAATTTTTATGGCTTTTTGATCTATGTATCACTCAATTAGGGGCCGTCCTTCAGAATCTTTGAGAAAGCCCCAGTGGGGGTTAAAAACGTAAAAAAAATTGGGGGGCTCTAAAACCAAACTTGTGTCACAGTCGTATTTTTTCCTGAAAAGTCCTTGCTTCTTAGAATATTTTAAAGTAGTAGTTTTTTTTTTAAATTCCGACTTTTCAAATAGGTGGGAGTAATGATTTTTGAAAATGGGCCCAAATTGAACTTTGACCTTCAATATCTCAGAAAGAAAAACGATATTGACCTTTGTACGCCAAAATATTTAGTTTTTTACTGTTCTTTTCAACGGTGTATCTCAAAGTAGAGGTCATGTTTTGAAAATTTTGAGCTGGGGACCGAAAACCTTCCTGAATTTGGGGGGGGGGGGCTTAGAGGAATATGAATCTTCTCACGTGATAGTTCATCCCTAAAAACCCTATGTTCCGTTTTTACCTAGAATTCAAAAATTCCGAACCATTCTCGAGATACAGGGGAGTAGCCAAGACTTCTGAAACATACTTACTGTATATCTACATTGTATGCAGCAAAACGAGCGGAAAAACGTATGGTACGCTTAACCCTTTACTGCATGATTTTTTTTAGAGCATGAGTGTCATGCTCTATTGAAATCGTTTCTACAAGGTCAATAATGCTTTTCTTATAGGAACGGCATGGTTCGGGGGTCCGCTCGGGGGATCGCTTGGTTTCAGTATCGAGAACGGGTCCTTGAGGACCGATTGACCCATGTGATTCCGCCAATCCGGTGTCCTCCCAATTTGTCGCTTTTTCTTTGTGGCGGGAGTTTTTGGCCAAGATTGAGGTTAAGCATTTTTGGGAATGTAATTACGTTACTAATTTGGATCAGACTTCAACGAAATCTTCTGTATGAGATATTGGGGTTTTATATCAGAGGATTGTGTCCATGTTTCGTGTATTCTGCGATTTAAAATGCATTTAGATGATTTCAAATTTCCAATCCTGTTATTGTTGATGTTTCGGTCCGCTAAAAGAGTTCGTTTGGGGAACGCGATCGGCGTTGCGTTTTAAGGTGAATCCTCAGCGACCTGTAGTAAGATTCTCATCCGCTAGATAACGTCACTGTTCCGCGGTCCAGAAACCATGCTTTTTCCGCCTTTAATCGTTAATTGCGAGAGCTAGAGTTAACTTTTCGAAAATGTAAGAACGTTGCGTTCTAGATCAAATCCTAAGGAAAATTTTAAGACCATTCCGAGCCATGGACGAAGATATAACTAAGGACTGCCGACTCCCTATCTCCGCCCGTGTTAAAACCTGTTAGCGGGTTTTCGAGCGCGACCGCAGCGCTCCAAGCAGCAATAAGGGTCAACTAAAAGCGAACCGCTGCAGCGGTGGCCGCTCCGGCTCCCTTTCTCCCATGCCTTCCCGCAAATGTATACCGTGTAGGTAATTTGAATCACGATTGAACGAAGGGAACAAATGATCAGCGAATTAAAAGGAAGCAAAATCCGCTAAAAAGCAAACGTCTGGAGTATTTCTTGAAAGATTCCTGAATTGTCGAAAATGATTAATCAAGGACTGAAATACTATACATCACAGTTAACCTCAAAACGGAATCAAACAAGAAAGAGTACATAGACATTTGTTTTATTAGTAGAGATCAGGCGACTCTTTTAATTTGCTGATGATTTCTGTTACCTTGTCCAAAGTTGATTCTGAATTTCCCTTGCTTTCGATCTTCCATTGAGATACTGAGTTATCTGATCCTCTTGGGTCGCCGACAACAGTTGACAGCCATGCCATAACAGACCAACTCCAACAACGGTTTTAGCAGTAGCACAGCATGTGAGCATGGACACATCGCCAGGATCGCTCACTTGAAAGAGTAGTTCAGCTGACCGCTGCTTGGAGCGCTGGGGTCGAGAGCAAAACAGGACTAACAACAGTCGGCAGTCCTTAGTTATATCTTCGTCCATGGTTTTGCGACGACCTCCCGTCCCCTTTGCCCTCCCCACGAACTACTGCACCTATGCCTACAACAGTTGCTTGCCGCGTTGTGCAGATTGCATGAATGATGTGTGTCCATCTACTTCATCCCAATTTCACAGCCATCACGGATGCCACGCCCGCCACGGGTCTTCTACCTGGTTTTATGCGACATCGGTCATCGTGACCCAGTGTTACATGGTAATCAGCGGCGAATTCGGGAAAGGCACGCCCCCCCCCCCCCCAACTCACGATAGCCTTTGCCTTTTTTCAACAGAAAAAATCCCATAAATTCCTCTCTGCAAATTTGAAAATTCATAGGCGTGAAGCCCCCCCCCCCCCTAAAAGAATTTTCTGGATCCGCCATTGGTAGTAATTTTTGCGGCACACTACGCCGGATTCCCGTGCGCTTTCCCACACTTACCTTTCTCCCTTATCTGTAAATGGGCGCTCCCCGAGGGGCGGCGCGGCGCCCCCCCCCCTAATTCAGAAAAATCAAAACTTTACAATAAAAAAGAATCGGAACATTCGAAGATCAAATAATAACGAAAGGAGTAAGAGTTAACAAACTTTATTCTTAGTTTACTTTACAATTTTAATAGGGGGCGTAATTTAGGGGGGGGGCAGGGCGGGAAGTAGCCCCCCCCAAGCAGTGGTGCCCAACCACCCCTTGCCACTATACAGCTCGCCCCCCAGTTTCAGGATTCCTCTCCCCCCCAGATCTAGACCTCCCCCTGATTTTTACCCCACCCCCTCCTGATTCAGACGACATCATCCTTCCCACCCGTCATCTCCCTCGCCGAAAGAAGTTTTAAAATCTACTAGTATGAACGTGTCTACATTGGCAACTACCGTTGGCAACGAGAATTTTGCGAACTTCCTTGAAAATTCAGAATCCTCTGGTCGATAATTACATGATTAGAGAATGTATAGGCAAGAGTTTGGTTTTGTTAATTTAAATAGGTTAACTCTTAGAATTCATCAGGACAATGAAAATAAAGAAGGAATAGTTGTACTTAGCTTTTTACTATTTCTATCATCTGATGCTGTCACTTTATTCATAATATCAAACACTTCAAAAATAGAATTACTTTTGATACAACTACATGCTACAATCACTTACAATTTCTACCATTTGGAAGGATAATTGATTTATTTTCTATTTTGGGCGGAAGTGGGGGGGGGGGGGGTTCTCTAGACTTGCCCGTCTCTAAGTGAAGTCCCCTAGACCTTCCATTGACATTCAAAAAGTTGCCCCTCCGGGCAATTGTTTTGCGGGTGCCCATGTCTTTGTCCATGGTCTCTGAACCAGAAATTGAACGTTCTTCCGGTCTGTGGTTGCCTTCTTTTCTCATAAGTTTAGACACGGCCACCCTGTAAACCCCACAACAAGTTAAAAGTCCGCAATCCGCACCCTCGACCCGCAGCCACTATCAAAAGTAAATTGCCGGTTGACTTGCAGGTACTCTCCTCCTCCTCCCCCAACTTAGATTAGACACAAATATAAAATTAAAAAAAAAAAAAAAAAAAAAAAAAAAAGAAGTGAAAAATAGAATGTATGCCCCAGCAAAGGGCCCCCTCCACAGTTTTCCAAGAGAGGGAGCGACCCCCTTGCCAGCGTAACTCCGAAAAAATAATTCCAACTGGGGTCCAAGTAACTCAAGTAAGGTCTCAAAATGAAATCAGATGGATCCAAAATTTTAACGGCGAGTACCGGTAAGCTTACTCTTTTGATCGGTCCAAACCGGATTGCGATACATCGATTTACTCTCGAGATATCGATTTTTCAAAGGCGCGCGGTATAGGGTCAGAAATCTAAGATTCTCTAAAATCCGCGAATTTCGACTCTCATGGACCTAGCATGCGCCGTGAGAAGTCATATGTGAGTTTTTTGAGTTCACATGAAGTTCATTAAGGGCCCTGACAAATGTCGGACCGATAAAGTCTATATCGGGGGGGGGGGGGCGTGGCCCCAACTCCAGCGTAAGTCTCACGTACAATGTCTCACTGCGGCCGCGGGAGGTCCCATAAGATCCGTTTAAAACTTGGATGGATCTGAATTTTTTTCAAGAATTATCTAAAAGCTGAAGCTACCGCCCAATCCAAACCGCAGTGCGCAATCCATCGATTCGTTCTCGAGATATCGATTTTTCAAAGGCGCGCGGTCTTGTCAGATCGACCTTAGAGGGGCGCTGGAGGCTGGAAAAAGGCGAATTTCGTCTCTCACGAACCAGTCGTGTGCCGTATTATATCGGTTCCGCTTTTTTTCGGGTCCCAATGATGTCCCGAGAGGGCCCAATGCAGTTTCGAGCCAAAAAATATCATCTTAGGGGGGGAACTACTCCCCGTTTCAGCGTAACTCTGACAAGAAATGTCTAACTGCGGCCGCGAGAGGTCCTGTAAGGTCATTAAATAAACTCGGATGGATCTGAAATTTTCGAGGTTGTCAGTCACAAGCAAGCGCTTTCGATCGGTGCAAACCGAATTGCAATACATCGATTCACTATCGAGATATCGATTTTTCAAAGGCGCACGGTCTTGTCAGATCGAACATTGAAATAAGCTGTGGATACTCTGTATCCGCGAATTTCGTCTCTCATGGACCGTTTAAGCTCCCTTAAAAATCGAATGAGCTTTTTTCAAGTTCATATTACGTTCCTTAAGGGCCTTGATGAGTGTCGGATGACATTCGATCAATATTAACATTCATTTTTTAATCTGAGACAAAAAGAGCTGAAACCATAAAGACGAAGAATTTCCATCGTGATGACTTTGGTTCAAGCGAGGAAAATTCTATAGAAGTCCCAAATAACTAGACTAGACTTTCCGGCTTGCTAGGATTGGTATTAAGAATTTCCTTCCTGATGACTTTGGTTCAGGCGAGAGAAATCTAAAAAAGTCCCAAATAACTAAACTAGACTTTGCGGCTTGCTAGGATTGGTATTGCGTCATCCGATTTTAAAGGAACTATCACTATCGAAATCGATTTTCAAAACCACAGTATTCACCTCGCCTCGTGAACAACTGTTTCAACACGCTATAAGTAAATTTTCATTCCCACTTTGACCTATCAAGTTATTTTTACAGCGATCACTGTTATACAAACACAAATGCAGCGTTGCGATTGAATTTGTCGCAGTTTTGTACTATCAATATGGAACTCCACACTTACAATGATTTACGGCCGACACTCATGCTCTCTTTGCTAACACTGTTCCAGTGTTGCAAGTTCCAACTTGTTTTTTTTTTCAATAAAATAATTTTTTTTCAGTACAATTTTGATCCTTGAGACAGGGAAAAATAGTGAAAAAATTCTTTCCATTATATTTCAATGGTAAAGAGCCTGAATATTAATTGTTCCAAGTATGGCCTTACCCACATTTAGGTATCCATGCAACTGAAAATAAAGTTTTCAGGCTAAAAAAAAAAAAATTAAAGTAGTAAAAAATAAGTTATTAAGTTTCAATAGTTGTTTTTTTTGTACTTTTATGGTACCCCTGCGTTACTCCCAAACATAACAATGAAAATCGGAAAATCTCTATCAGATTTTCAGTGAGCTATTTTCAACCACTCTGCACGTTCTCTATCCTGTGCTGCGCGCTCTGGGACAAAATCGACAATTCTTACTCGTTTAGTATCTGTTCCACATGTGTCCCACCATGCAGCGACAGTACAACTCAAGTCCCCTACTTTTAGATAAGGCTTCAAAGTAATTGTTCCAGATCTGGGCTCATCTGCAGTTAAGGGTTAAGAAAACCGTGTTTGAATAATGTTGAACAAAAAGAAAACTATAAATATGTCGTGATTTTGATGCCAGGGGCGAGAAAGCTTTAAACGCCTCTCAGAACGACATCACCGTTGAGGGATTCTAGGTGACACCCTCAGGATGTGAGGGCTATGTGTGGGAGCCTCTCTGGGAAAATTTTGTTTTGTAAACATCTCCAGGAATCTGGCAGGGCTGCCGTTTTGCGTATAAATAATGACATTTTTCAATTCACCGATGATTCCACCGGCTGAGAAAAGATTACGCAGTTCAATTCAATGTATGACTGAAATGCACGAAAATACGCTGATCTGTAGGTAATCTTTTCTCAATAGGTGAAAACTCCGTCAATTAATTAAATCATCCGCAAGTTTTTTAAAGTCATCGACGACTCCACCGATTGAGAAAAGATTACAGATGCGAGCATTTTCGTGCGTTACAGACATACACTGAATTGAACTGTGTAATCTTTTCTCAACCGGTGGAATCATCGGTGAATTGAAAAATGCGATTAATTATACTTACGCAAAACGGCAGCCCTGAAATCTGGTTCAAACTACCTAGGTACTATGACTTTCAAAAGAAAGTCCTCACATCGAAAATGTTCTTGATGAATTTTTCTTATATTTTCCATCGTTTAAAATGTTTTGCGGCATAATGTCACAAGTGGGAGTACTGTGAGACTCTGTCTCTGAAATACCTGAAATCATAAAAAATTTCAAATTGGTCTAGTAATGAAGTGATGAAAATTCCCACCAGGATACTTTCTTTTGAAAGCCATAGTACTTTAACGCAAAACCTCAATGAAACTGTATTCGATCCTTCGTATAGGAACTCACGAGCGGATCCAGGAATTTGTCCTCTCTCTTTTCCCATTAGAACGCATCTGTTAGAAAAGTACAGCAGAGTGGGCCATCACGTGACTTTAGTCTTCCCTAGTAAAAATGTTCCGTGTAGGTACTTTGTTCCAATTTTCCATGTGGACATGGAAATCATCGTTGTTTCCGTGTAAATTCACACGGAAATCAACCTGTTTTACATGGAAATCAAGGCGATTTCCATGTCCACATCATGGAAAATTGGAACAGAGTTCATGGAACATTTTTACCAGGGTTATCTCTGTCTTTTTTTAACGCATGTACTCAAATGTGAGGAGAGAGAGAGAGACAGGCAAATTCCGGTATCCGTCCATTCGCACCTATACCTACTTACGTAGGTAGGTACGTACATTAAGTTATGCAAAAAAAAGCCTTAGGTGCCTGCATGTTACATACATAGGATGCGAATATTTGCCCAAAACGGGCGAATCTAAATCTTTAACTTATTCATTCGAAATAATTTATTGCTCTTCGCTTCCATCCTCCACACCTCGAGCGTCTCTCCTTTTCTTGTTTTTACTTGCACGGTGCACCTGTTGCTTTTTCTTCCCCTACAGATATAAGTGCCCGTATCTCATCGACAAACAATCACGTTTGTTTCCTTTCTCAGTTGGTATAGAGATTGCTTCAAAATTGACGTGTTTAGTGCGATGTCACGGAAATAATTAAATTGGATCCAAACAAAAGTCCTGTCTCAATCGCTCTCACGCGGTTTATTCTAGTCCAGGCAACCGGGGATTTTAGCTTACAAATGTTGGAGAATTATGTCTGAGAGTCGATTTTTACGTATTCCGGGTCGCTGAATCCAAATCTGAACTTTGAGTACAAATCAGAGGGGCGCCGTTTTTCAAAATGACAGTCAAAATCACGGTTTTTTTTTGGGCTTATTTTTCTTACAAATCGAGTGCCATTGATCAAATGCAAAATATACTTTAGTACATAATTAAAGTTCCTCAAATTTACAACGAAAAAGTATCAGAATATTATTTCAAAAAGATCAAAACTGAATGCGCTTCGAAGTTACGCAAAAGTATTAGTCCGTTTCGGCGCATGACCGCTAAACGGCCGCCTTGCGCCGACCAACGCACCGTGCGCTCGCTCCTCACCTTAAATTTGCAATATGTGAATAACAAATGAAGAAAAACGAAATGACTACAATGGGGCTATTGCACACTTTTGCTATAAGCGATTTAATAGTCGATTATGGCGTAAAATCCTCAAGAAATAACGATGGCGGCACTAAAAACTTCCAAAATCCACTCCTAAACTCAATAAACGCAGTTATTTGCGGGAGCGTAATGGTGGCCGAAGGCACTAACAATGGGAGATTCCTATCTTAATTTCGTCACTCTTTCTATGTTGACAAGGATGATTCACAGAGTAAATAGTCATCAGAGTGATGATCCACATCTGATGAATGGTGCCGCAACACCTAGTGACACCGGTGTCAAATGAAAGTAGTCTCTTATTGGTCACTTCTTGATGGAGTTTCAGAATTGTTAGATGGGAATCTCCCATTGTTAGTGCCTTCGGCCACCATTACGCTCGCACAAATAACTACGATTATTGAGTTTAGGAGTGGATTTTGGAAGTTTTTAGTGCCGCCATCGTTATTTTTTGAGGTTTTTACGCCATAATCGACTATTAAATAGCTTATAGCAAAAGTGTGCAATAGCCCCATTTGACGTATCTTTTTAGGGCTCCAAGCTGTGTTACTCAGTTCCTTACCACCCAGAAGGCCGAGTATGGTATAAATGGTGCTCTTCATATTTTTAATGCATGGGTGGATCTAGAGGGGGGCCACGGCGCGGCGGCAAGGACCCCCCCCCCCCTTGAGCCCCCTCCCCCCCCCAAAAAAAAAAAACAGTTAGAGGAAGAGAAAGTCGGAGGAAGCAAAAGAAAAAGAGAATCTAAGAGTGATCCATGTAACTCTCTAATCATTATCTTGTTTGGGATAGAGTCCCTATATGTAGAGAGTTAAGACAAGTGAAATCATGGGCGCCGCCATTGGATGCGATTTTGCACATTTGTTTACATTCTGAGGCCGTTGTTGTGTTTCGCTCCACTGCAAAGATTACAGTTCTGCCAAGTTTGTAACGATGTAATCTTTCCCTGCTTTTGTTGATCGACATGTATTAACGCTTTTTAATGATTCTTTCGAGATTTATGAACATTCTTGTTGTGCATTAAGATTAAAATTAACAGATTCATCGCAAATTAACTCTTTTATCTGTAAAAGACCGTTATGGTAAACAAAACGAAAGTGCAAAATCGCATCCAATGGCTGCGTCCGTAGAGCCTAAAACTCATCGACCAATCAGAAGTTGACTACCCTCTTGTCTTAACTCTCTACATATAGGGACTCTAGTTTGGGAATGGGGAAACAATAGCAAGGGCGGGATCTTCCAATTTTACGAACAAACATTGAAATGAGGTAGTATATAAAAATGAGGACTAAACGGTTAAAAGATGCCTCAAATTGGCTGTAGAGAAGCTTAAATTTTCAACATTTGCTGGGGGAGGGACCCCCATTGACTAAGGGGTGTCCCCTCCCATACCCCCCACTCACGTTACAAAAATGCCCCCCCCCTTTGAGACTTTCCTGGATCCGCCCCTGTTTTAATGTGGTATATCCAACATTAAAAAAAAAAAATTCAATCTGCGCCTAATTCACTTCATTGTTCAGTGTATATTTGTTTTTTGTTTTTTATCTTCGTCTTCACTCTGCTCCCATCCCCGTGAGTCCCTGAGTGGCCCGGCTCGTCTGTACTTTCCACATGGATGGGGGGGGGTTTCTGTCCTCAAGAACTTTCAAGAATTTGTCAAGGCCAAGCAAGATAATCTCGATGTCACCATCTACCGAAGATGCAGCAAGCAGCCCCGCTGAGGCTGACATCACTGTCTTAGAACTCGTTTCTAAGTCCAGAATGGACTTCATATTGAGAAAGAAGCCAAATCGCTATGGTTAAAAACAATGTAAAAGTGGACCGCGATCTAGAGTGACCAATGAACTATGGTCTGAGATGGTCAAAAAGTGGCAAAAATCAGAAAGAAAGATCATCAATTTATGAACTTTCAATACAAATTTAAAACACTGTGAATACTTTCAACTAGGAAATAAAACTTAGCAATGTTACTGAAAAGTTTTAAATCAAGCTTAAAAGGTTGAAAGCGATGGGTTTTTTCATAATTTTCCGGCAGTACTTTTTGGCCATCTTTTTTTTCGATCTCAAACCACATTGCATTGGATTCCCTGTACTTACATAAAACTTTAAGCGTGAAGAAGTGTGGAGAAGCATGACGCATAAGCAAGACTAACAAGGGGAGGCTCAGAAGTCGCCACCTCCGATTTTGAAAACGATTGCACGAAAAGGTAGCTAAAGTAAAACTATTAGACCCCTGTTTCTCACTTTTTGACAATGGGCCTTCCTAAAGCGTCAGGAATTTTTTGAAAGATGCCGAAATTCACGTAAATATTCGGAACGCTCTTCGCTCGGGTTTTTTACGTGCATTTCGGCAACTTTAAAAAAATTCCTGACGCTTTAGGAAGGCCCATTGGCAAAAAGTGAGAAACACGGGTCTAGTAGTTTTACTTTAGCTACATTTTCGTGCAATTGTTTTCAAAATCGGAGGCGGCGACTTCTGAGCCTCCCCTTGTAAGCGTAGAGAAGTAAGGAAAAGTGTGGAGAAGTGTGACTAAGCGTGACGAAGCGTGACTAAGCTAAGGTACGGTATAGAGACTGAATCGATAGCCAAAGCCATGAGTTGCCAGTGAAAATTCAAAATATAAGAAAACCCTCGAGGGCGATTGACTCCAATTGCCAAGCTGAATCGATAGAGGGGTCACAAGCTGCGGTTTGGCGACATCACCTTTTTGCCCATGTTACATGTAGCCATGAGTTGCCAGCTAAGCGGCCCCAGTTTCAAAAGATATAAAAACCCTTGAGGGCGATCGATACCATTTGCCAAGCTGAATCGATAGAGGGGCCACAAGCTGGGGTTTGGCGACATCACCTTTTTGCCCATGTTACATGTAGCCATGAGTTGCCAGCTAAGCGGCCCCAGTTTCAAAAGATATAAAAACCCTTGAGGGCGATCGATACCATTTGCCTAGCTGAATCGATAGAGAGGCCACAAGCTGGGGTTTGGCGACATCACCTTTTTGCCCATGTTACATGTAGCCATGAGTTGCCAGCTAAGCGGCCCCAGTTTCAAAAGATATAAAAACCCTTGAGGGCGATCGATACCATTTGCCAAGCTGAATCGATTGAGGGGCCACAAGCTGGGGTTTGGCGACATCAACTTTTTGCCCATGTTACATGTAGCCATGAGTTGCCAGCTAAGCGGCCCCAGTTTCAAAAGATATAAAAACCCTTGAAGGCGATCGATACCATTTGCCAAGCTGAATCGATAGAGAGGCCACAAGCTGGGGTTTGGCGACATCACCTTTTTGACCATGTTACATGTAGCCATGAGTTGCCAGCTAAGCGGCCCCAGTTTGAAAAGATATAAAAACCCTTGAGGGCGATCGATACCATTTGCCAAGCTGAATCGATAGAGGGGCCACAAGCTGGGGTTTGGCGACATCACCTTTTTGCCCATGTTACATGTAGCCATGAGTTGCCAGCTAAGCGGCCCCAGTTTCAAAAGATATAAAAACCCTTGAGGGCGATCGATACCATTTGCCAAGCTGAATCGATAGAGGGGCCACAAGCTGGGGTTTGGCGACATCACCTTTTTGCCCATGTTACATGTAGCCATGAGTTGCCAGCTAAGCGGCCCCAGTTTCAAAAGATATAAAAACCCTTGAGGGCGATCGATACCATTTGCCAAGCTGAATCGATAGAGGGGCCACAAGCTGGGGTTTGGCGACATCACCTTTTTGCCCATGTTACATGTAGCCATGAGTTGCCAGCTAAGCGGCCCCAGTTTCAAAAGATATAAAAACCCTTGAGGGCGATCGATACCATTTGCCAAGCTGAATCGATAGAGGGGCCACTAGCTGGGGTTTGGCGACATCACCTTTTTGCCCATGTTACATGTAGCCATGAGTTGCCAGCTAAGCGGCCCCAGTTTCAAAAGATATAAAAACCCTTGAGGGCGATCGATACCATTTGCCAAGCTGAATCGATAGAGGGGCCACAAGCTGGGGTTTGGCGACATCACCTTTTTGCCCATGTTACATGTAGCCATGAGTTGCCAGCTAAGCGGCCCCAGTTTCAAAAGATATAAAAACCCTTGAGGGCGATCGATACCATTTGCCAAGCTGAATCGATAGAGGGGCCACAAGCTGGGGTTTGGCGACATCACCTTTTTGCCCATGTTACATGTAGCCATGAGTTGCCAGCTAAGCGGCCCCAGTTTCAAAAGATATAAAAACCCTTGAGGGCGATCGATACCATTTGCCAAGCTGAATCGATAGAGGGGCCACAAGCTGGGGTTTGGCGACATCACCTTTTTGCCCATGTTACATGTAGCCATGAGTTGCCAGCTAAGCGGCCCCAGTTTCAAAAGATATAAAAACCCTTGAGGGCGATCGATACCATTTGCCAAGCTGAATCGATAGAGGGGCCACAAGCTGGGGTTTGGCGACATCACCTTTTTGCCCATGTTACATGTAGCCATGAGTTGCCAGCTAAGCGGCCCCAGTTTCAAAAGATATAAAAACCCTTGAGGGCGATCGATACCATTTGCCAAGCTGAATCGATAGAGGGGCCACAAGCTGGGGTTTGGCGACATCACCTTTTTGCCCATGTTACATGTAGCCATGAGTTGCCAGCTAAGCGGCCCCAGTTTCAAAAGATATAAAAACCCTTGAGGGCGATCGATACCATTTGCCAAGCTGAATCGATAGAGGGGCCACAAGCTGGGGTTTGGCGACATCACCTTTTTGCCCATGTTACATGTAGCCATGAGTTGCCAGCTAAGCGGCCCCAGTTTCAAAAGATATAAAAACCCTTGAGGGCGATCGATACCATTTGCCAAGCTGAATCGATAGAGGGGCCACAAGCTGGGGTTTGGCGACATCACCTTTTTGCCCATGTTACATGTAGCCATGAGTTGCCAGCTAAGCGGCCCCAGTTTCAAAAGATATAAAAACCCTTGAGGGCGATCGATACCATTTGCCAAGCTGAATCGATAGAGGGGCCACAAGCTGGGGTTTGGCGACATCACCTTTTTGCCCATGTTACATGTAGCCATGAGTTGCCAGCTAAGCGGCCCCAGTTTCAAAAGATATAAAAACCCTTGAGGGCGATCGATACCATTTGCCAAGCTGAATCGATTGAGGGGCCACAAGCTGGGGTTTGGCGACATCAACTTTTTGCCCATGTTACATGTAGCCATGAGTTGCCAGCTAAGCGGCCCCAGTTTCAAAAGATATAAAAACCCTTGAAGGCGATCGATACCATTTGCCAAGCTGAATCGATAGAGAGGCCACAAGCTGGGGTTTGGCGACATCACCTTTTTGACCATGTTACATGTAGCCATGAGTTGCCAGCTAAGCGGCCCCAGTTTGAAAAGATATAAAAACCCTTGAGGGCGATCGATACCATTTGCCAAGCTGAATCGATAGAGGGGCCACAAGCTGGGGTTTGGCGACATCACCTTTTTGCCCATGTTACATGTAGCCATGAGTTGCCAGCTAAGCGGCCCCAGTTTCAAAAGATATAAAAACCCTTGAGGGCGATCGATACCATTTGCCAAGCTGAATCGATAGAGGGGCCACAAGCTGGGGTTTGGCGACATCACCTTTTTGCCCATGTTACATGTAGCCATGAGTTGCCAGCTAAGCGGCCCCAGTTTCAAAAGATATAAAAACCCTTGAGGGCGATCGATACCATTTGCCAAGCTGAATCGATAGAGGGGCCACAAGCTGGGGTTTGGCGACATCACCTTTTTGCCCATGTTACATGTAGCCATGAGTTGCCAGCTAAGCGGCCCCAGTTTCAAAAGATATAAAAACCCTTGAGGGCGATCGATACCATTTGCCAAGCTGAATCGATAGAGGGGCCACTAGCTGGGGTTTGGCGACATCACCTTTTTGCCCATGTTACATGTAGCCATGAGTTGCCAGCTAAGCGGCCCCAGTTTCAAAAGATATAAAAACCCTTGAGGGCGATCGATACCATTTGCCAAGCTGAATCGATAGAGGGGCCACAAGCTGGGGTTTGGCGACATCACCTTTTTGCCCATGTTACATGTAGCCATGAGTTGCCAGCTAAGCGGCCCCAGTTTCAAAAGATATAAAAACCCTTGAGGGCGATCGATACCATTTGCCAAGCTGAATCGATAGAGGGGCCACAAGCTGGGGTTTGGCGACATCACCTTTTTGCCCATGTTACATGTAGCCATGAGTTGCCAGCTAAGCGGCCCCAGTTTCAAAAGATATAAAAACCCTTGAGGGCGATCGATACCATTTGCCAAGCTGAATCGATAGAGGGGCCACAAGCTGGGGTTTGGCGACATCACCTTTTTGCCCATGTTACATGTAGCCATGAGTTGCCAGCTAAGCGGCCCCAGTTTCAAAAGATATAAAAAACCCCTTTAGGGCGATCGATACCATTTGCCAAGCTGAATCGATAGAGGGGCCACAAGCTGGGGTTTGGCGACATCACCTTTTTGCCCATGTTACATGTAGCCATGAGTTGCCAGCTAAGCGGCCCCAGTTTCAAAAGATATAAAAACCCTTGAGGGCGATCGATACCATTTGCCAAGCTGAATCGATAGAGGGGCCACAAGCTGGGGTTTGGCGACATCACCTTTTTGCCCATGTTACATGTAGCCATGAGTTGCCAGCTAAGCGGCCCCAGTTTCAAAAGATATAAAAACCCTTGAGGGCGATCGATACCATTTGCCAAGCTGAATCGATAGAGGGGCCACAAGCTGGGGTTTGGCGACATCACCTTTTTGCCCATGTTACATGTAGCCATGAGTTGCCAGCTAAGCGGCCCCAGTTTCAAAAGATATAAAAACCCTTGAGGGCGATCGATACCATTTGCCAAGCTGAATCGATAGAGGGGCCACAAGCTGGGGTTTGGCGACATCACCTTTTTGCCCATGTTACATGTAGCCATGAGTTGCCAGCTAAGCGGCCCCAGTTTCAAAAGATATAAAAACCCTTGAGGGCGATCGATACCATTTGCCAAGCTGAATCGATAGAGGGGCCACAAGCTGGGGTTTGGCGACATCACCTTTTTGCCCATGTTACATGTAGCCATGAGTTGCCAGCTAAGCGGCCCCAGTTTCAAAAGATATAAAAACCCTTGAAGGCGATCGATACCATTTGCCAAGCTGAATCGATAGAGAGGCCACAAGCTGGGGTTTGGCGACATCACCTTTTTGACCATGTTACATGTAGCCATGAGTTGCCAGCTAAGCGGCCCCAGTTTCAAAAGATATAAAAACCCTTGAGGGCGATCGATACCATTTGTCAAGCTGAATCGATAGAGAGGCCACAAGCTGGGGTTTGGCGACATCACCTTTTTGCCCATGTTACATGTAGCCATGAGTTGCCAGCTAAGCGGCCCCAGTTTCAAAAGATATAAAAACCCTTGAGGGCGATCGATACCATTTGCCAAGCTGAATCGATTGAGGGGCCACAAGCTGGGGTTTGGCGACATCAACTTTTTGCCCATGTTACATGTAGCCATGAGTTGCCAGCTAAGCGGCCCCAGTTTCAAAAGATATAAAAACCCTTGAAGGCGATCGATACTATTTGCCAAGCTGAATCGATAGAGAGGCCACAAGCTGGGGTTTGGCGACATCACCTTTTTGACCATGTTACATGTAGCCATGAGTTGCCAGCTAAGCGGCCCCAGTTTCAAAAGATATAAAAACCCTTGAGGGCGATCGATACCATTTGTCAAGCTGAATCGATAGAGAGGCCACAAGCTGGGGTTTGGCGACATCACCTTTTTGCCCATGTTACATGTAGCCATGAGTTGCCAGCTAAGCGGCCCCAGTTTCAAAAGATATAAAAACCCTTGAAGGCGATCGATACCATTTGCCAAGCTGAATCGATAGAGAGGCCACAAGCTGGGGTTTGGCGACATCACCTTTTTGACCATGTTACATGTAGCCATGAGTTGCCAGCTAAGCGGCCCCAGTTTGAAAAGATATAAAAACCCTTGAGGGCGATCGATACCATTTGCCAAGCTGAATCGATAGAGGGGCCACAAGCTGGGGTTTGGCGACATCACCTTTTTGCCCATGTTACATGTAGCCATGAGTTGCCAGCTAAGCGGCCCCAGTTTCAAAAGATATAAAAACCCTTGAGGGCGATCGATACCATTTGCCAAGCTGAATCGATAGAGGGGCCACAAGCTGGGGTTTGGCGACATCACCTTTTTGCCCATGTTACATGTAGCCATGAGTTGCCAGCTAAGCGGCCCCAGTTTCAAAAGATATAAAAACCCTTGAGGGCGATCGATACCATTTGCCAAGCTGAATCGATAGAGGGGCCACAAGCTGGGGTTTGGCGACATCACCTTTTTGCCCATGTTACATGTAGCCATGAGTTGCCAGCTAAGCGGCCCCAGTTTCAAAAGATATAAAAACCCTTGAGGGCGATCGATACCATTTGCCAAGCTGAATCGATAGAGGGGCCACAAGCTGGGGTTTGGCGACATCACCTTTTTGCCCATGTTACATGTAGCCATGAGTTGCCAGCTAAGCGGCCCCAGTTTCAAAAGATATAAAAACCCTTGAGGGCGATCGATACCATTTGCCAAGCTGAATTGATAGAGGGGCCACTAGCTGGGGTTTGGCGACATCACCTTTTTGCCCATGTTACATGTAGCCATGAGTTGCCAGCTAAGCGGCCCCAGTTTCAAAAGATATAAAAACCCTTGAGGGCGATCGATACCATTTGCCAAGCTGAATCGATAGAGGGGCCACAAGCTGGGGTTTGGCGACATCACCTTTTTGCCCATGTTACATGTAGCCATGAGTTGCCAGCTAAGCGGCCCCAGTTTCAAAAGATATAAAAACCCTTGAGGGCGATCGATACCATTTGCCAAGCTGAATCGATAGAGGGGCCACAAGCTGGGGTTTGGCGACATCACCTTTTTGCCCATGTTACATGTAGCCATGAGTTGCCAGCTAAGCGGCCCCAGTTTCAAAAGATATAAAAACCCTTGAGGGCGATCGATACCATTTGCCAAGCTGAATCGATAGAGGGGCCACAAGCTGGGGTTTGGCGACATCACCTTTTTGCCCATGTTACATGTAGCCATGAGTTGCCAGCTAAGCGGCCCCAGTTTCAAAAGATATAAAAACCCTTGAGGGCGATCGATACCATTTGCCAAGCTGAATCGATAGAGGGGCCACAAGCTGGGGTTTGGCGACATCACCTTTTTGCCCATGTTACATGTAGCCATGAGTTGCCAGCTAAGCGGCCCCAGTTTCAAAAGATATAAAAACCCTTGAGGGCGATCGATACCATTTGCCAAGCTGAATCGATAGAGGGGCCACAAGCTGGGGTTTGGCGACATCACCTTTTTGCCCATGTTACATGTAGCCATGAGTTGCCAGCTAAGCGGCCCCAGTTTCAAAAGATATAAAAACCCTTGAGGGCGATCGATACCATTTGCCAAGCTGAATCGATAGAGGGGCCACAAGCTGGGGTTTGGCGACATCACCTTTTTGCCCATGTTACATGTAGCCATGAGTTGCCAGCTAAGCGGCCCCAGTTTCAAAAGATATAAAAACCCTTGAGGGCGATCGATACCATTTGCCAAGCTGAATCGATAGAGGGGCCACAAGCTGGGGTTTGGCGACATCACCTTTTTGCCCATGTTACATGTAGCCATGAGTTGCCAGCTAAGCGGCCCCAGTTTCAAAAGATATAAAAACCCTTGAGGGCGATCGATACCATTTGCCAAGCTGAATCGATAGAGGGGCCACAAGCTGGGGTTTGGCGACATCACCTTTTTGCCCATGTTACATGTAGCCATGAGTTGCCAGCTAAGCGGCCCCAGTTTCAAAAGATATAAAAACCCTTGAAGGCGATCGATACCATTTGCCAAGCTGAATCGATAGAGAGGCCACAAGCTGGGGTTTGGCGACATCACCTTTTTGACCATGTTACATGTAGCCATGAGTTGCCAGCTAAGCGGCCCCAGTTTCAAAAGATATAAAAACCCTTGAGGGCGATCGATACCATTTGTCAAGCTGAATCGATAGAGAGGCCACAAGCTGGGGTTTGGCGACATCACCTTTTTGCCCATGTTACATGTAGCCATGAGTTGCCAGCTAAGCGGCCCCAGTTTCAAAAGATATAAAAACCCTTGAGGGCGATCGATACCATTTGCCAAGCTGAATCGATTGAGGGGCCACAAGCTGGGGTTTGGCGACATCAACTTTTTGCCCATGTTACATGTAGCCATGAGTTGCCAGCTAAGCGGCCCCAGTTTCAAAAGATATAAAAACCCTTGAAGGCGATCGATACTATTTGCCAAGCTGAATCGATAGAGAGGCCACAAGCTGGGGTTTGGCGACATCACCTTTTTGACCATGTTACATGTAGCCATGAGTTGCCAGCTAAGCGGCCCCAGTTTCAAAAGATATAAAAACCCTTGAGGGCGATCGATACCATTTGTCAAGCTGAATCGATAGAGAGGCCACAAGCTGGGGTTTGGCGACATCACCTTTTTGCCCATGTTACATGTAGCCATGAGTTGCCAGCTAAGCGGCCCCAGTTTGAAAAGATATAAAAACCCTTGAGGGCGATCGATACCATTTGTCAAGCTGAATCGATAGAGAGGCCACAAGCTGGGGTTTGGCGACATCACCTTTTTGCCCATGTTACATGTAGCCATGAGTTGCCAGCTAAGCGGCCCCAGTTTCAAAAGATATAAAAACCCTTGAAGGCGATCGATACCATTTGCCTAGCTGAATCGATAGAGAGGCCACAAGCTGGGGTTTGGCGACATCACCTTTTTGCCCATGTTACATGTAGCCATGAGTTGCCAGCTAAGCGGCCCCAGTTTCAAAAGATATAAAAACCCTTGAGGGCGATCGATACCATTTGCCAAGCTGAATCGATTGAGGGGCCACAAGCTGGGGTTTGGCGACATCAACTTTTTGCCCATGTTACATGTAGCCATGAGTTGCCAGCTAAGCGGCCCCAGTTTCAAAAGATATAAAAACCCTTGAAGGCGATCGATACCATTTGCCAAGCTGAATCGATAGAGAGGCCACAAGCTGGGGTTTGGCGACATCACCTTTTTGCCCATGTTACATGTAGCCATGAGTTGCCAGCTAAGCGGCCCCAGTTTCAAAAGATATAAAAACCCTTGAGGGCGATCGATACCATTTGCTAAGCTGAATCGATAGAGGGGCCACAAGCTGGGGTTTGGCGACATCACCTTTTTGCCCATGTTACATGTAGCCATGAGTTGCCAGCTAAGCGGCCCCAGTTTCAAAAGATATAAAAACCCTTGAGGGCGATCGATACCATTTGCCAAGCTGAATCGATAGAGGGGCCACAAGCTGGGGTTTGGCGACATCACCTTTTTGCCCATGTTACATGTAGCCATGAGTTGCCAGCTAAGCGGCCCCAGTTTCAAAAGATATAAAAACCCTTGAGGGCGATCGATACCATTTGCCAAGCTGAATCGATAGAGGGGCCACAAGCTGGGGTTTGGCGACATCACCTTTTTGACCATGTTACATGTAGCCATGAGTTGCCAGCTAAGCGGCCCCAGTTTGAAAAGATATAAAAACCCTTGAGGGCGATCGATACCATTTGCCAAGCTGAATCGATGGAGGGGCCACAAGCTGGGGTTAATTGGCGACATCACCTTTTTGCCCATGTTACATGTAGCCATGAGTTGCCAGTTAAGCGGCCCCAGTTTCGAAAGATATAAAAACCCTTGAGGGCGATCGATTCCATTTGCCAAGCTGAATCGATAGAGGCAGGGGCGTGCCGTGGGGGGAGCATGTGGGTACCCTTGCCCCGGGCGGCACTCTCGGGGGGGGCGGCAAAATCAGGGTGAACAACCAAAAAAAAGGTTATCAAATTTCAAAATGAATTTTTCAGAGGGCGGCAAAATCAGCGCGTAACAAGCCAAAAAAAAAAAAAAAAAAAAAAAAAAAAAAAAAAAAAAAAAAGTCATCAAATTTATAATTTTGTTCGCGGAGGGCGGCAAGATTGCATTCTTGCCCCCCCTCTCTGGAAACCACGGCACGCCCCTGGGTAGAGGGGTCACAAGCTGGGGTTTGGCGACATTACCTTTTTGCCCTTGTCACATATAAAGCCATCAGTTGCCAGCTAAGCGGCCCCAGTTTCAAAAGATATAAAAATTCTTGGGAGCTATCGACTCCAATTGCTATTTAGTGTCTATAGTGGCTTCCTTTTGCGTCTTACTTACGAAGCTTGCGTCTTCACTTTTTTAAGTAGACTATTAAAAGGTACCGGTGCGTACGAATAGGTATAACTACGTTAAAGAATCCTCTCTAAAACTCCTGCAATCCGATCGATTGAAATTGTGTCTTACTTTTATGGACGAGCCTTCATTTTTAAAGATAGACTGAAACAGTACAGTCGCGTACGACGAGGGGTGATTTAGGTGTCTTTTTACGAGAAATTTCGAAAAATTTAGGCTCAAATTAAACAATACTAAAGAGAGTTTTCGATCTAATTTTTGGCGGTTTAGTTTAGTTTCATCACCTTTTTTGATTTAGTTGAGACTCTACCTCACTTGCCTCACCCGGCGAGCCACCATACATCGGACCGAGTCAATGGGTGAAGCCGGACATAGCATCGCAACTTTGAATGCTTTTATCTTTGTTAATACGCAACGCAGTGGCGGCTCGTGCAATCTGGCAACCGTGCACTTTTGCCATTTAAATGTATGCAAAAAGATCGATACTAGGTGAGGCGCTGCGCCTCACCAAGTAATCGACTATTTTACACAGTTTTAAATGGAGGAAATCCATTGTGGCCACATTGCAGGAGCCGACGTTGACGCAACGTAGAAATTTAAAAGTGATTTTATTTCTTTTATTGTAAAATTTCCTACTTACGTCACCGTTTTCAATTTATTTGTTTACGCAAAAAAACATTCAAATTTACATTTCCAGTCATATATTCCATAACCCCCCCCCCCCCCCCCCCCCAGTGGCGGCTCGTGTATTGTGGCAACACTGTTTTTCCTTCATTTGATTCTACACAAAGCAATCGATTTGGTAGTGAAGCGCTGCTTCATCAACAATCGATAATTATACATAGATTCAAATGGAGGCAAAATATTGTTGCCAAATCGAACCCCCTCTCATTTAATGGGGCTATTGCACACTTTTGCTATAAGCGATTTAACAGTCGATTGTGACGTAAAAACCTCAAGAAATAACGATGGCGGCACTAAAAACTTCCAAAATCCACTCCTTAACTCAATAAATGCAGTTATTTGAGCGAGTGTAATGGTGGCTGAAGGCACTAACAATGGGAGATTCCTATCTTAATTTCGTCACTCTTTCTATGTTGACAAGGATGATTCACAGAGTAATTAGTCATCAGAGTGGTGATCCACATCCGATGAATGGTGCCGCAACACCTAGTGACACCGGAATTAAATGAAAGTAGTCTCTTATTGGTCACTTCTTGATGGAGTTTCACAATTGTTAGATGGGAATCTCCCATTGTTAGTGCCTTCGGCCACCATTACGCTCGCGCAAATAACTGCGTTTATTGAGTTTAGGAGTGGATTTTGGAAGTTTTTAGTGCCTCCATCGTTATTTTGTGAGGTTTTTACGCCATAATCGACTATTAAATCGCTTATAGAAAAAGTGTGCAACAGCCCCATTGATCCACTGTGCGCAACTGACTTAAGTGTAGGTTGCGTAGGATTTAAACTTCCCGCAAATTCTCACCTATGAACCGCGTGCGAGATTTTGACAGTGCTGCCGTTCATGTATATATATTTAATGGATTTTTTTCAATTCACCGATGATTCCACCGGTTGAAAAAAGATTACACATGTTAGTTCAGTTCATGACTGTAATGCATGAAAATACTCACATCTGTAATCTTTTCTCAATCGGTGTGAACATCATGAAAGGACATCACCCAAAATCGGCCTTTTTACCCCTGAGAGCGAAATGTGAAATAATTTCAGGGGTGATAGAAGATTAAATCAGCGTTCCGAATCTGGCCTATTTTTTGATTTTGGACGAAGGGAAAGGGGGAGGGGGATCCAAAGTTAGACCCTTCAAATGCCCATAACTTTTGAACGAATAAAGATATGAGAATGTACTTTGCGCGAAAAGATAGATCTTTTAAAGACCTTTCGATTGATGTGTACGATATTTGCCTTATTTTAATTTTTAATCGATTTATCGAAGTTTTTCTGATTTTTTTGAAATCGGGTTTTCCGTTTTTTTAATCGTGGAAGTTTGGCAACGCACGAATCATCACAAATAATTTTCAGGATAAAAGGAAACGCGATTTGCTAAAAAATGGTTCAAACCGCATGTTGGGGAAATGCTTTGAAGCGGAGTTATGAGGGTTCAAAGTTGGCGCTGTCACGAAAAAGGCCGCCCCGAGGGGCGTACTACAGGTGGTAGAAGTTGGCATTATCTGTTCTTCCCGTCCAAATGACTTGAAATTTGGTATTCCCGGGTATTTTTTAACGCTGAATTCAAATTTCGCATCAGTTTTTCAAAATCAAAAAATCCAAGATGGCTGCCGACCATTTTTTTCGGAAATTTGGTCGGCAGCCATCTTGGATTTTTTGATTTTGAAAAACTGATGCGAAATTTGAATTCAGCGTTAAAAAATACCCGGGAATACCAAATTTCAAGTCATTTGGACGGGAAGAACAGATAATGCCAACTTCTACCACCTGTAGTACGCCCCTCGGGGCGGCCTTTTTCGTGACAGCGCCAACTTTGAACCCTCATAACTCCGCTTCAAAGCATTTCCCCAACATGCGGTTTGAACCATTTTTTAGCAAATCGCGTTTCCTTTTATCCTGAAAATTATTTGTGATGATTCGTGCGTTGCCAAACTTCCACGATTAAAAAAACGGAAAACCCGATTTCAAAAAAATCAGAAAAACTTCGATAAATCGATTAAAAATTAAAATAAGGCAAATATCGTACACATCAATCGAAAGGTCTTTAAAAGATCTATCTTTTCGCGCAAAGTACATTCTCATATCTTTATTCGTTCAAAAGTTATGGGCATTTGAAGGGTCTAACTTTGGATCCCCCTCCCCCCTTTCCCTTCGTCCAAAATCAAAAAATAGGCCAGATTCGGAACGCTGATTTAATCTTCTATCACCCCTGAAATTATTTCACATTTCGCTCTCAGGGGTAAAAAGGCCGATTTTGGGTAATGTCCTTTTCATGGTATCCACAAGTTTTTTTAAAATCATCGACGACTCCACCGGTTGAAAAAAGATTACAAATGCGAGTATTTTCGTGCATTACAGTTATACACCGAACTGAAATGTGTAATCTTCTCTCAATCGGTGGACTCATCGGTGAGTTCAAAATGCTATTAACCCTTTCACTCAGTGTCCCATATAAGCGGCGACATTTTACACTAAGCCTCAATGAAATTAAGAAAAAATTGACTCACACACGAAGAAAAGTTCGTTTAATTTAATAGAATCGGTTTCAGATTACAGAGACACTTTTTACTTTCTCACTACTAACAAAGTTAGAAAAATTGAGAAAGTATTGTGATGGCGCAGAGATATTTTCAAGGTATCTTGTTTCGATACTTGGCCCGCTGGGACTAAGTCAGTCATGATAACTATATAAAAAAATAATTGGCTCTCATCATGCTTAATACTATCCTAAAGAATATTCTTCCACGAAGTTTCAACATTATTTAACCATATGTGGCTTGGAGGAATAAGTGTATAAACTTTCTATGGTGTCTGTCTGTCCGTCCGTAGCCATAAAACATGAACCCCAGCATAAATTTTGAACTATTGATCCATATGCACCCAAACTTTGCAATGATGTTGCTTATAACATTCCTCAGCGGGACTATCTTAGTTTTTTTCAAATTTTAAATTTTAGGTCAGTTATAGATGAAAAATGGTTTCCTTTAAAATCAATGGGTCAAAAAAAGGAAAAATTTGAACATTTCAAAAATGGATCTTTGGTTCTGGATAAAAATATCAAACGGGGGTCTGGGGGTCTCCCCCAGAATGTCAAAGGGGGGTCTGGCGGTCTCCCCCAGGATATTAAAGGGGGTCTGGGGGTCTCCCCCAGAATAATGAAGGGGGGTCTGGGGGTCTCCCCCAGGATATTAATGGGGGGTCTGGGCCGTCTGGGGGTCTCCCCTAGAATAATGAAGGGGAGTCTGGGGGTCTCCCCAGGATATTAAAGGGGGTCTGAGGGTCTCCCCAGGATATTAAAGGGGGTCTGGGGGTCTCCCCCAGATTAAAGTTAATGTGAGAAAGTGTTTTTAGGGTATTCCTTACAGCATATTTTATAATTAGTGTGCGAAAGGGTTAAATATACACGGAATGGCAGCTCTAGATCGGGAGGTGGTAAAATTATTTGGTCCAAACAGAGAATGTTAAAACTGCGTGCGAAAAGCGGCAACGGACGGACGCAGTCGCTGGCGTCGGACACACGTCCCAGCTCATCGCATCATTTCATTTCGTCCGTCGGAGATGAGTCGAGCGCGCACGCGCCGCGCCGGATGCACAACCGAACCGTCGGGAGAGAGGAGTGAGGGGGGGGGGGGTGGAGTGTAAACAAGAGGGGGGGGGGCGCGGAGACGATAAGGTGGGGGCTGGGCTCCCGCTGCAATCGTTGGGGATGGTGCGACGACGCACAGTGAATCAAAATGGAATGGCATATTTCTACTTATAGGACTCAGTTTTACGAATAAAAATAAACTGTAGGAAATACATACCCCACAAACACATTCCCACATTAAAATCATATTCGGGGACCCCCCTAGACCCCCTTAATTACTCTGAGGGAGACCCGAGACCCCCTTTAATATTCTAGGGGAGACCCTCAGACCCGGCCCCTATAATATTCTGGGGGAGACCCTTAGACCCCCTGTAATATTCTGGGGAGACCCCAAGACCTCCTGTAATATTCTGGGGGAAACCCTCAGACCCCCTGTAATATTCTGGGGGAGACCCCCAGACCCCCTGTAATATTCTGGGGGAGACCCCCAGACCCCCCTTTAATATTCTGGGGGAGACCCCCAGACCCCCCTCCCCCTGAAGGGGTTAATTTTATAGTAGGCTGGTTGCAGAATGTTTTTTTGCAAGTAATTATCAAAATTCAAACCAGTGGCGTAGCGTGCAGTCTGGCAACTTTGCAGTTCGTCCATTCAGACAAATGAAAAAGATCGAACTATCGGGTGTTCGGTGAACACCTTCGCATTCGACCTTTTACATGGGTTTTAATGGACGAAACACAACGTTGCCAAATCGCACACTACGCCACAGATTCAAACAGCTATATTTTGAAACATTCCAATGTTTCCCTACGCTCTTCCATTTTACCCATTTTTCCCATTGATTTTAATGGAAACAGCTTTTGTCATCCTTAATTTGCTTACAATTTAAAGTTTCGAAAAAACAAAAAAAAAAAAAAAATACAAAACAAAACAAAAAAAACAAAAAAAATCTCTGGGGAATGGTGAAAGCAATTTCTCTGCCAAATGTTGATGCATATGGACGATTGGTTCAAAAGTTATGTTGGGACAGCGGCGGCTCGTGCAATGTGGCAACAATGGATTGACTCCATTTAAAACTGTGTAAAATAATCGATTACTTGGTGAGGGGCAGCGACTCACCTAGTATCGATCTTTTTGCATACGTTTAAATGGCAAAAGTGCACAGTTGCCAGATTGCACGAGCCGCCACTGTGTTGGGATACAGGCAGACCGACATCTGCGCCATCACAATACTTTCTCAATTTTTAATTTCGTTAGTTGTGAGTAAAGCAACACAGATTTTGAACAATTATAACAGCAAGATAACTTAAGGTAATTCCAATGCGACATTTTTCCAGATTTCAATCCGATGGATAGCGTTCCTATATAGTCGCTTTTTGAAAATGTTGCGGGGGTCGATACTTTCTGCCCCCCCCATGTCTCTCCAGGGAGTCTGGACCCCTCTCCCCCCTTGACACCACATTTTGCCCTGAACCCCTTTTGGGCCCAAGCCCGAGTATACTCTAGTTTTCTCCTCTAGTCTATTTCTTATCGATTTAATCTTCATTTCGGATGGACGCCTTCAATTCTTTGTATAAGCAATTCCAACTCCCCCGAGTACGAACAGTTAACTATACCTTCCCTTTCTACACAAAAGAGTGCGATTGAACTAGAGTCCCTTGATGGAAATATTGTATAGGGAGTACCGACACGACACTTTATGCATTTTGACAGGAGTCGATTTTGTCGACCGCGTGAACGCATTCGAAGGTTAAGTTCGACAGTGGACCAGTGGTGGACTGGCGGATTTGCCGGCATTCCGGTCCGTTCCCATACGTTCCTCTACGAATCGACTCCTTTCGTGTGGAGCCTTCGATGTCGTCGACTCCTGCTCGACTCCGTGAGAGCCTAAAACCAACGACCAATCACAACTCGTTGAGCTCGTGTCGGTACTCCCTATACAATATTTCCATCAAGGGACTCTAGATTGAACTAGCCTGGTTCTTGAAGGGTTAAAAAGGTAATTTTTTACGTTTTCTGGGAAATTTCACTAATTTTTGACGATCGAACCCTTCCACCCTTCTTGACAAATTTCGGACCTCGGACTCCCCCCCTCTCCCCCCTACCCCCCTTCCCCCTCCCTTAAAAAATGTCTGGCCATGCCACTAATTCTTTTTTTATAGTCGACAGATAAGACACCGGAGCGAAAGGGTTGAGAGCTTTCAAAAATCCATGTTCCAATCCTGTGAGCATCGCTCTTTGATCCGAGGCCGTAGAAAAGGGGCCAAAAAACTGTGCAAAAAAAAAAAAAAAGTCATGGTTTTCGGCCTCCTTAGCTTGATTCAAAACTGGATTCAAAACTTTTCAGTGACATATTTATTATTTAGGTTTAAATCACTTGCTTCGTATGTTCTCAATGATTAAAATTAATCTTGAACATTTATAAATTACAGTGGCGGCTCGTGCAATTTGGCAACAATGTTTTACCTTCATATGATTCTATGTAAAACAATCGATTCGATAGTGAAGCAGCGCTTCGCCAGCAATCGATTGTTGAGTATGGATTCAAATGAAGCGTTGACAGTGTTGCCAAATAGCACGAGCCGTTATAAAATGATAAATTGATGTGAAAATTAACTTTCTGGTTTTTGGCCACATTTTGACCTCAGTGGCGAGGCGTGCGATTTAGCAACGTTCCTTATATTGCCCCATTAAAACACATCAGAAAGGTCGAAATGCCTGGTCATCGCCGATGACTGGAGCGTTCGATTTTTTTGGTGAATTTAAATGGAGGAAATACATTGTTGCCAAATTCCACGCTTCGCCACTGTTTGACCTTCTCAGACCATCGTGCGTCGAGGGTACATCTCCTTCAGCACCGTACCCCTTTTTTTCTACTCGGAGAAAGCTTCATCAGATTTCGCAGGATCGCGAGCGGGGGAAAGGGTTGGCGGTATGAGGGAGGGGTAGTTGGGGGGGGCGGAAGGGGGAGAGGGAGGGAGGGAGGGTGTGAGCTAGCGAGTATTACTATAGAAGCGCGAGCGCTCGCGGTGGGAAGCGAGCTCACGAGAGAGACACACGAGAGACACGTGACTCGGTAGAGTTTTGAGAGTAGTGCACCTTCGGTTGCCTTCGCTGACGACGCGCGCCGCTCGCTCGCTGATCGCTCAACTCAACTCAACTCAACTCCTCTCCAAACGCTCTATTAATCCCTTTTTTCCCCTCGCGAAACGCGGTCCTGTTCCTCCGTCGAGAGTCCTGCTGGGCCCTTCCATAACACCACACGCTGCTCTCTTCCTTTCGTGCGCACTTCTCTATCCAATCGGTTTCTTTTTGTTCTGTTTTTGTTTTTGTTTTTGTTTTAACCTCTCTTTCTCTCTCTCTCTCTCTCTCTCTCTCTCTCTCTCTCTCTCTCTCTCTCTCTCTCTCTCTCTCTCTCTCTCTCTCTCTCTCTCTCTCTCGTCTGTTCCTCCACGCCCACGCCCCACGCTGCACGTCACTCTCTCGCATCTCCATGCGTGCCCCGCGCTCCCCGCGAAACGCAACCCGCCACTCGCAGCCTCTCCCCAGCCACGCAACTTGAAATCTTCGGAAAACCAGTGCACAACACCTTCAACATCCTGCCCGAGCGAGCCGATACCCACAACTGTTGGCTTTTCCTTTCTTCTTCTTCTTCCTCTTCTCGTTAAAATCAAACTCTGGTGAGTTTGTTTTATGCATCAACTACATGTGCCTTGCCTACTGAACTTATGCCGTACCGCTATAGTGATCGAATTAGATGCGGGTTCGGTGAAGAAATCCGTGAGAACTACGTTGACGAAGTAAAATAAACAAAAAAAAAAAAAAAAAAAAAAAAAAAAAAAAAAAAAAAACGAAAGAAAACGAAAGAAAACGAAAGAAAACGAAACAAACAAAAAATAGAAACAAAAACAAGTTGTGACTTCCAGTTCCAACACTCATGTGTTAGAATACACATGTTTAACCCTTATGAGCCTAACGAGGGGGACCGGTCTTTTTCTCTAAAACTGTCAATTTTGTTTAAATTGCCTTGCCTGCTGAATGAATGACCTACCGCTAATGATCGAATGTGAGGTACGGAAGTTTTTAATGCAGAGATCCGTGAAAGTGCTTTGACAAAGTAAAATAAATAAATAAATAAAAAAAAAAAAACAAAAAACAAAAAAATTGTGATTTCCATCTCTTATGTGTTCAAATACATGTGGAACCCTTGTGAGTCCAAAGAGAGTGGAGGGGGGAGTCTGAAACGACCCCAGATCGTTTTTTTTTTTTTTTTTTTTTTTTTTTGTCAAACTGTCAATTAATTATTAATTAAATTGCCTAAATATGCCTGCTGAATTAATGAAGTACAGTTAATGGTCGATTGAGACTCGGAAATGTTTATTGCAGAGATCCGTGAAAACTGCGTTGACAAAGTAAAATAAATAAAAAACAAAAACTAAACAAAAACAAAGAAACAAAAAAAGTTGTGATGACCAACACTCATTTGTTAGAATCCACATGTTTAACACCTGTGAGCCCAACGAGGGGAAGGTGTCGGAAACGCGAGCCCAGACCGGGATTATTTTTCGTAAAACTGTCATTTTTGTTTAAATTGTCTTGCCTGCTGAATTAATGACCTTCCACTAATGATGATCGAAGGAGATGAGGAAGTTTTTAATGCAGAGATCCGTGAAAACTGCGTCAACAAAGGAAAATAAATGGAAAAAAAACAAAACAAAAACAAAAAACATAAAAAACAGAAAAAAAAATGTGATTTCCAACTTTCATATATTAGAATACACATGTTTTACCCAACGAGGGGGGGGGGGGGTCTGAAACTACCCCTGACCGGGTTTTTCTTTTTTCCGTAAAACTGTAAATTTTGTTTAAATCGTCTGCCCGCTGAATTAATGACCTACCGCTAATGATGATCGAATAAGATGCGGGAGTTTTTAATGCAGAGGTCTCTGAAAACTGCGGTGACAATAAGTAAAATAAATAAATAAAAACAAAAAACAAACAAAACACCAAAAAGAAAATAAAGTTATATGATTTCCAATATTCATGATGTAATGTTCGCCTACACAGTACACATGTTTAACTTTTACATCATGTGAGTTCGTCTCCATGTTTCAATAGAGAAAATAGAGATGCGAAGAGAGGTCGTTGCGCTACACGTAAGTTGATATGAATTGAGATGAACAGCAAAAGTTGATGTCATCTATATTAGTCATGATAACTTTTCGTTGAAGTTTGCAAATCGATTTCGCTTTAACTCCAGCAAATTTACATCCTCTTCCACGTAAATGAATGAATAGTCAACATGAAAGAGTAGACGCATTTTTCGAGCTGGAAAAAAACGAAAAAAAAAAAAAACAAAACAAAATGAAACGAGGAACCATTTGTTGATGCGGGTTCGGTGACTGTATTTATCACTCTGTTAAACTTTCCACGAACTTCCTTTGAGAGAGTGTATATCACCTCATTCGTATCATTCCATCGAATTAATACATCTGTTATACATCGTCACATTGTCGCAGTCAAAGGCTTTCATTAATATTTGTTTTATACGTTTGTAGTTTTGTGGTTTAGTGCCACCAATCATCATAGGACGTATACATTTTTTTTTATTTTATTTGTTTTCTTCTTGCGTATCATTTTATGTTTTCTGTATGAGAGCACGTTCAAACCGCCGAAAGATTCATAGATGCACATTTCCTGCTTTTATCTTTTTGCGTGTTTTTACCAAAACATTGATTTTACTAGCCTCTCTGTAAAGTTCTTGAAGGCACAGTTTATCTACTTTTGTCGTTTCGTGTGCTCTTTCCAAAACTCAGAATCTGCTATCAAGTATGGTAAATTTCACCATGATATGGCAAACGCAATCGTACCTTGTGGTAAGTTAAGATAAAATGTTGGTACATTTCACCACAAGCAGGTACGTTGCATTTACCATATATGATGGTAAAATTCACCATACTTGATAGCAGACTCCAAAATCAGCGATACAGATGGTACATTCTACCAAGTCTTTTTTTTTCTTTTTCCGTGTAAAGTTCGTTGGACCGGGAAAAATACAACGGTTTGACATTTGAGTGAGTGTCGCGCCGAGATCAGTAGGCTCGGCGGATATCACACGGAAAAAAAAACTACGGTGAAAATAACCATACGGATACCTGATTTTGGCACCTGCTAGATGTTTATGGTAATGTTAACCAGAAGTATACTATATTTGACCAGGTACTGGGGTGATGTAACCTGATTGCATGTCGAATTTACTAAAAGTATCGGTAAATGTACCATACTTCTCGTCAAGTTTACCATAACATTTAGCAGGTGCCAAAATCAGGTATCCGTATGGTTATTTTCCCTAATCTTTTTTTCCGTGCATTACATGAGTTCTACGAGGAACGCATGTTCACATTCTCGCATACCTACTCATCATGATCGTGCATGACCTACTGTAAAAAATGTTGCTGTTTTCGAACGCTATTATGAATCTACTTCTAGTTCAGAGTTTAGGACCTCAAAATACCCAACAGCACGACTTCAAAAACTGACCTTATTCGAATGAAACGGTTGTCTGTGGCCCAGTGTGCAGTGGCGTCGCGTGCAATTTGGCAACAATGTATTCTATCCATTTAAACTCATGTAAACGGTCGAATTCAGGGGGTGCACAGTGCACAAGGAAAATTCGATATATTTAATGAGTTTAAATGGAGCAATTGCATTGTTGCCAGATGGCACGCGACGCCACTGCCAGTGTGCATAGAAGGCTGCAATTAGATAGGACTCCCTAATTAATTGAGACCCGCTCAGTGGTGTCGCGTGCCATCTGGCAACAATGCAACTTCTCCATTTAAACTCATTAAATATATCGAATTTTCCTTGTGCGCTGTGCACCCCCTGAATTTGATCTTTTACATTAGTTTAAATGGATAGAATACATTGTTGCCAAATTGTACGCGACGTCACTGGACCCGCTCATTCGACCGAAATCTTTGAACTTCGTTTAACGAAATAATTGAGCTTGTGAGTGAATTTTGAGACCATTCGATGCTCTTTGTGTGATTTTTACGCGATTTTACATGGGGATCGACCAGTGGCGGCTCGTGAAATGCAATATATCGATGTCTGCTCCATTTAAAACTATAGAAAAGTATCGATCGTCAGGGGGTGCAATTGAACCCCCGAGAAATCGATACTTTTCTATAGTTTTAAATGGAGCAGACATCGATATATTGCGTTCCAGGAGCCACCACTGGGATCGACCCTCCTTAACGCTGCATCAAAAGTACGCAACATACCCACTAAGCCCATTCTAACCGATTTTATGGCATAAACCTGTTTAGTAATGACGTCATGGTCAAAATTGGATCCAAATAAATGCTCTATCTCGCTCACTCTAGTGAAGTTACCCCATGAGAAATAAGATCCAAAGTTTCGACTGCGAATTCATGTTATACAGTCAACAACTAATTTTCTCACATTTTATATACTGTTTTAGTAGAGTGATATATATCGTATCGATTGCCGTCCGAGGGCCTCTGGTTCCAAACAAACTCTGATTCAATGCATTTGCCCCATAAGCGGATTTTTGAACGGAAATTTAGACTATTAAATCAAACAATTAATGCGACCTTTTTGCGATTATGAATTCTACGTCCTCGAAAATGCTTAAATTTGCCTGGTTCCACCCGTTAAACTGCCAAAATCAACAAGATATTAATGATTAAACGATGCGTTTGGAGGTTGGAATCACCAAAATGTCATTGTTGTTGTTGTGGAATTGGCGGGATTTCGGGCGATTCTAACCTACAAATGCAACATTTAATCTGTAATATCGTATTGACTTCGGCAGTTTTAGTCAAGGAACCAGGCATAATTAAGCATTTTCGAGGACCTAGAATTCATAATCGCAAAAAGGTCGCATTAATTGTTTGATTTAATACTCTAAATTTCCGTTCAAAAGTTCGCTTGTAGGGAAATTGCATTGAACCAGAGTTTGTTTGGAACCGGAAGCCCTGGAACGGCAATCGATACGATATATCGCTCTACTAAAACAGTCTATTGCACCATTAGATTCCAAGTGTACCCTAAAGTATCTTTTCACTCCGACATAACTCATATGGAAGATCACAAGTGAGTAGGTATACAATCACAATAATTATGTCAAAATGTGTCTTATAATGTTTTGTCCTTGTCTTACTCACGGTCTCGTATGGGTGTATCACCGTCATGACACCAGAGCTGCCGATTTGCGGAGATTTATTTAATGAAATTTTGAAATTCACCGATGATTCCACCGGTTGAGAAAAGATTACATATAGTCCAATTCAGTGCATGACTGTATTGCACGTCAATACTCTGATCTGTAATTTTTTCTCAATCGGTGGAAACTCCGTTAAGTAATTAAAGCACCCGCTAGTTTTCAAAGTTAACGACTCTACCGGTTGAGAAAAGATAAAATACGCTAGTATTTTCGTGCATTACAGTCATATACTGAACTATACTCCGTAATCTTTTCTCAACAGGTGGAATCATCGGTGAATTTCAAAATGCCATTAAATCTACGCAAATCGGCAGTTCTGCATGACACTCAATCGCATCTTAACCTCTCTTCGTATCGAAGCTTGCTCGAGGTATAACACGTGGTGTGATAGTAAGTGGTGTAGCGTGCAATTTGGCAACGTTGCATTGTTTCCATTTAATCTCATGTAAAAGGTCGAATTGAAAGGTGTTCACCGAACACCCAGAACTTCGATCCTTTTCCATGCGTTTAAATGGAGAAATTGCAACGTTGCCACATTGCACGTTACGCCACTGGTGTTAGTGCCGATGCCGATGATTGATGCGCGCCCGGCCCATATCTTAAAGTTCTGTGTCCACAAGGAACTGTGAGTACTGTGAGAGTGAGACAAGGACAAAACATAGGACTTTCATCGATATAACTATGATTGAAAATTATTCACGATGTTTCGAAAATGTTGTTGAATCGTGATTATACTTTAAAGCTTCAAGGTATGTGGAATCTAATGGTGTGATAAAGCATGAGAGGACTTTTTGTTTTCTCTCTTAAATTTGCATTTGCTCATCTGGATCCCGTTTCTTATGTCTACGAGAGCGAGTGAGATGGAGCATTTTTTTGGAACCAATTTTTTTCGTGACGTCGCACTAAACAGGTCTATTGTCTCTAGTTAATTTTTCAAAGTAGGCTTTACTGCCTTTTATTCTACTAATTTACGTCGATATTTAAGTTAATACCTATTTTTTCGGACTACGCCTACGTCGCGGTCGTCATGCCATTGATCAATGCAAGCTGCTAGCCAACACTCAACACCCGAATAAAGATCATGTTCTCCAAGCAACTCCTCGTACGGCTTGGAGTTGGATTTGCATACCTGCCTATTTGAAGGCACTTTTTTCACCAAATGAAGCGTTGAAATGTATAATGAGGTATGCGCCATCGGTTGATGCAAAGGTTGAGCATCTTCTCTTTGATTATCTAAAATACTGAGTGTGTTTACCAAAGCGGGGTTTTTTCTGGAAAAAAAATCATTCATTTAAGGAGAAATTTAATTTAAAATTTTCGTTTCACTGGACGTCATGGATAATCTGTTTAACGAGAAAACAACTGCACACTCTTTGCAAGGTCGATTGGCACTTACCTCGTTATATATTTCAACGCTTCAAATACCTTGCGATATTTAGGATTAAATCTTCCGTCTAAGTGTTCTGAGAGCTCATATCAGAGTCAGCGGCGGCTCGTGCAATCCGTCAACAATGGATTTCCTCCGTTTAAAACTGTGTAAAATAATCGATTACTTGGTGAGGCGCAGCGCCTCACCTAGTATCGATCTTTTTGCATACGTTTAAATGGCAAAAGTGCACGGTTGCCAGATTGCACGAGCCGCCACTGATCAGAGTCCCAGTCGCCCCTCAATAGTTCGAAATTCAAGGGAATGAGGGATTTGTTCGAATTATCGAGGTTTCGAACTAACGAAAGTTCGAATTAAAGAGAAGAAAAATGGAAAAATTTCGATTTAAAGAGGTTCGAATTGTGGAGGGAAATTAAGGAGTTTCTTCGAAGTACAGAGGGAGTTACATTATAAGGAGACCTTTTTTTATGATTGGAACGGCTCTAATCACACCAGGTTCTCTATTGAAGACAAATTTCTCAGGACATGTAACCAAGCAGAGGCCGTAGAGTCCGCTGCTGTACAGAAAAACTGAATTAAATTGTATTGAACAGTAAACTAAAAAAATGAAGTAATTAATTTCATAAGTTTCATTTTTGGAAAAAGTCTGTAATTTTGGATTGGAAAAGGTGGCTCAATTGCCTTCGAATTACAGAGGGAATGAATTGTCTTTTTTCGAACTATAGAGGGGCAGTCATATTTACTTCCAACTTTTCAATTTACAGAGGGCACTTTTTGCTCAATTACGAATTATGGAAGGGCAAAACTGCCTCCAAAATTTCGAATTAACGAGGGGAGTAAAATACATTGATTTTTTCGAATTATAGAGAGATTCCCAAGGAAACTGACCTTTCCTTCGAATTAAAGAGGTTTTCGAATTAAAGAGGTTCGAATTAACGAGGGGCGACTGTATTTCAAATATTACAAGAAATTACCTTTTATAATTTAAAGTATCGCTTTATTGCTTGACGCATAGGTATAGCGCGATAAATGATTCAATCTTCTAATTGTTTTCAATGCTCGTAGATTACGGTCTGTGCAGACCAACCCATGAACACTATATTTCTCGCTGAAATGAATTTTGCGGGCCAAGTTATGAAAATAAGCGAAGATAAATTAGATAAGCACAAATATCCTGGAAGCTCGTATCAAACATAACAAAACCTTATCTTTGTTTTTTCAAAATATTAACAACGGGTTGATACAGTTTCGCGTTCTATTGTTCAATTTTGCAAACCGTTTTGGAAGGCAGTGTACGCGAGTTTCGTTCATTCCACTTCCCTTCTTTTTGCTTCGTAACTAGTGATGACATATTTTCAAATACAGCATTTTATCTGTTAACCTTCCGGCAATTTTTCGATGGATCTTTTGAAGCAATCAGTGTGGTTTTGGACTAGTTTTTTTTTCTTTTACTTGACAGATCTTTACTTACACGGAAAAAAAACTACGGTGAAATTAACCATACGATAGCTGATTTTGGCACCTGCTAGATGTTATGGCAATGTTAACCAAAAGTATACTATGTTTTGACTAGGTACTAGGTGATGTTACCTGATTGCATGTCGAATTTACTCAAAGTATCGGTAAATGTACCATACTTCTGGTCAAGTTTACCATAACATCTAGCAGGTGCCAGAATCAGCTATCGTATGGTTATTTTCACTAATCTTTTTTTTCCGTGTACATACTGTTCCAAAACTATTTCAAAAGTGCAACTTCCAGCTGAAGTCCTAAAACGCTTTTTGTTGGATAATTTAATGCAATATTTCATCGAAAAAACCAACATCATATCGACATTTTTTCACGACTCTCGTCAGCAAGCAACTTTTATTTGTTTTTTGTTTGTTTCCGGTTTTGTTTTTTCTCCCCTCAAAATAATTAGATTTTATGATTTATCGAAATGAACTTTATATCAAAATGATGTAATATTTCAACTTTACCCTAGGTAGATTTGTTTTAAAATGTTTTCTTTGCCTTAACTACCCAACTACCCAACTACCCAAAATTAACTACCCAATTAATTCATTGTTTTTTAGCTTAATTTGTATTACCTAAATTACTAGTATTTTTGCTTTAAAATTGACTTGCATCGTCGACATTTTTAGGACTCGTAATTTTCTCGACTTTTCGTGGCGAGATTTCCAAAGATTAAAAACTTCGAAATTTTCTTGGAACTGGCGGTTTTTGTCTTTGTTTTTTGTTTTGAGTAATTCTCAAGTATAGGCTCAAATTTAAATGATTTGAAAGGCAGCATTTTTATATTCCATGTACACCATTTTGTAAGTTTGTCATGTACTTTAAGAATATATCGGAGTTTTTCCACTTATTTTGGACGGGTATTATTGCATAAAAACGCAAAAGAGTGACGGTATCTTGACTGACAGAACTTATGGACAGACTGTGTATGAACTAATATCATTGATTTTTTTTTTTTTTTTTTTTTTTTTAAATTTTATCAAAAATTGATGAAGTGTAATAATAAGTCAATGCCACTAGGGTTAAGTTGTTCTAACGCGAACGTCTGAACTAGAACCACGTATATACAGGGTGTCTCAGACCACCTGGCAAGCTTTTATTGTGGCCAAACTAAGGCAAATATGAAAATTCGGTAAAACACGTGTAACGTATATCGACCCCAAAGAATTCGGGGAAAATATTTTCAGCCCCCCAAAATCACCCCTTGGGGGTTATTTAGGGGGGTGGGTACCCGTATCTCGAAAAAATCAAATAGAAAGGGTATGTTTTGACACTGGAATCTAATCCGGCATAAAAAAACAAACCTTTTTTATACCTGAGTTTTTTTTCTAAAAACCACCCTTTTTTGAGTTAGGGGTGGTTTTCCAAAAAATTAGGGGTAATCTTTGATTGACCGCTGTGACCCTCCAAATCATTGGATTTGAGAAAACTAAAAAGTTTCTGAAAGGGCAGGCCAAGGACTTTCTTTTGATATATCACATGCCTATTTTTTGTGAAAAGGGGTACAAGGCCCCCTCACCCCAAAATTTTGGGGCTTCGGGGGGCCCTACGTAAAAATTGTCAAATGTAAAGGTATGCCTTGTGATACATCATTTGAAAGGTCTTTTAGAGACGGAAAAAATGATGCCACCAAAATTCGAAAAAACTACCCCGTTTCAAAATGGCGGCCGTTTTAAGATTTGGGGGCTCAAGGGGGGACCTTCAGAAAAATGACCCAAAATTGAGCGATACACAGCTAAAAAGGTCCTAAAGAGAGAAAAATAATGGTTCAAACCGCGAGTCAAACCGACTTTTCAATCCAAAGTTACGGCCGATTGAAATTTAGGGGTAGTTGAGTTTCCCAAAAAGGCACCCCTAAATTTCAATCGGCCGTAACTTTGGATTGAAAAGTCGGTTTGACTCGCGGTTTGAACCATTATTTTTCTCTCTTTAGGACCTTTTTAGCTGTGTATCGCTCAATTTTGGGTCATTTTTCTGAAGGTCCCCCCTTGAGCCCCCAAATCTTAAAACGGCCGCCATTTTGAAACGGGGTAGTTTTTTCGAATTTTGGTGGCATCATTTTTTCCGTCTCTAAAAGACCTTTCAAATGATGTATCACAAGGCATACCTTTACATTTGACAATTTTTACGTAGGGCCCCCCGAAGCCCCAAAATTTTGGGGTGAGGGGGCCTTGTACCCCTTTTCACAAAAAATAGGCATGTGATATATCAAAAGAAAGTCCTTGGCCTGCCCTTTCAGAAACTTTTTAGTTTTCTCAAATCCAATGATTTGGAGGGTCACAGCGGTCAATCAAAGATTACCCCTAATTTTTTGGAAAACCACCCCTAACTCAAAAAAGGGTGGTTTTTAGAAAAAAAACTCAGGTATAAAAAAGTTTTGTTTTTTTATGCCGGATTAGATTCCAGTGTCAAAACATACCCTTTCTATTTGATTTTTTCGAGATACGGGTACCCACCCCCCTAAATAACCCCCAAGGGGTGATTTTGGGGGGCTAAAAATATTTTCCCCGAATTCTTTGGGGTCGATATACGTTACACGTGTTTTACTGAATTTTCATAATTGCCTTAGTTTGGCCACAATAAAAGCTTGCCAGGTGGTCTGAGACACCCTGTATAACTATGTACCATGACCAATAGCGTACGCAGGAATTTGTCTTTCTTTCTCTTCTCCCGTTTGAATGTATGTGCTGAAAAAGGAAAGGAATAGGGGCTGAAGTTACGTCTTAGTCCCTGTCCTTGTCCCTATCTAACACTCGTGTTCTAATGGGGCTAGAGAGAGAAAGATAGATTCCTGCGTACGCTACTGACCATGACCTTCAAAAGAAAGTCACCTCATCGAAGCGGTTCTTGATAATGCTGTCCATTATTCGTCAAAGAGTTTTAGATGTTTAACCCTTGACAGACCAGGTTTGATCAAAAGAACGCCAATCTTCCGTTAATATGGGGAGGGTAGTTAACTGTTCGTACTCGGGGGAGTTAGAATTGCCTATACGATGATTTGAAGGCGCCCGAACGAAACCTTATCTTGTAAGTGTCTACATCCAGAATCGCGTTTATTCTGAATCATGATACTGGAGCATTGTGAAATATGAGTCGACTAGAGGAGAAAGACGAGTAAACTCGGGCTTAACCCATAAGAGGTTAAGGCATCACTGGCGCAACCAGGATATCTTCCATCTCTCTCATTTCCCATTTGAATGTATGAGTAGGAAAAGGACAGGAGGAGGGGGTTTTATCCCTTTGTCCATCCTTGTCTAACATACGTTTCTTAATGGAGAAAAGAGAGAGATGAAGAAACTCTCGGTGCGCTACTGTAAGGCATACATTCAAAAGACATTATGCTGTTAGACTCTGAAGTACCTGGAAACTGGAAAAATGTTTAAAACTGGTCGAGGAATGGATGACTGAAAATTTCTACCAGCAGTGGCGTCGCGCGCAATTTGGCAAAAAATGCATTCTATCCATTTAAACTCATTTAAAAGATCGAATTCAGGGGGTGCACAGTGCACAAGGAAAATTCGATATATTTAATAAGTTTAAATGGAGCAGTTGCATTGTTGCCAGATGGCACGCGACGCCACTGTCTACCAGGATATTACTTTCTTTTCAAAGTCATAGCACGTTGGGTGGTTTCAGAGGAGCGAGCGAAATGAAGATGATCAATGTTAAGAAAAGTCGAAAACAAAGTGAGGTATCTCACAATCAGATGTAATCTTCCACCTGTGTGAATACACGTAGAGGATTCGTCATTCTTCATGTCCACATTCCACACTCCTCCAACAGCTAAAACTGCGAAAATCGATAGCAGAACTCTTGTTCGTACCACTCCAGCTGCGAGAGAGCATTCAGAAATCATAATTTATTTTCATTTTTGCCTTTCATGCTCACTATCATACTTTTATATCTTTTCAATTTATGAAATAATTTTCTATTAAACTTTCCTAAAGTTTTAACGGAAGAAAAATGGTTGCTTGTTCGTTACTTGAGAGGTGCCACTCTTTATGTAACTGGAGAGCTAAAAAGCCATGATCTTATAATTAAATGTCTCTTTAAATCAAGGGGTAGAAAACCGGAAGATACGAGAAGAAACTTTTTAATATCTTAACAAGATCATATTCACTAACGGTGCGTCATGAGGGCTAGAATGGCTTAAGCCTCCCTGCCCCCCCTCCAATTTTTTTTCTAAGAGTCTAGGCTGAGCCAGCTGACTTATGAGCTGACAGTTTTTCGAATTTAGATCAGATCTATTTTCTGGAAAAAAGACTTCTTTCCATATGTTTCCATGGAGTTACACTCGTTTTTGAAGGGGGACCAAAAAAAAAAAAACAAAAAAACAAAAAAAAAAACGAGGTCATAAATGTCACCCCCCCCCCATTTTTGATCCTCCCGTAGCCAAGGATCATTTTGAAAATAAGGATGGAGGAAGCGTCTTGTGGGGGTCGTTCTAGAAGTAAGCTTTCCTTTTTCTACTCAGTCCTTAATTAAGGAAAGAAATTCAATGAAATTATGAGAACCCCTCACCATTCACGGGTGACTAACTTTTTTGTTTTTTTGTTTGTTTTTTGTTTGCTTCAATGTCTTAACATAACAACATACAAAGATAGATACAGGGAAAAAAATCCAACCTAACCATACGTTGACTGATGATCTACGACAAAAACTATGATGTTTCGCTCTCATTGGCTATTGTCATCAACACTTTATTCATCAGCCAACGTACCGGTTGTAGGTGGATAAGTCCAAGAAAAAATGTCCAGTGAAGAAAATGTCCAATGCAGAAACGTCCCTGAAAAAATTTCCTGGCAACACTAGTAGCAATAAAAGTCCGTACCCATGAAGTCTAATAGGTAAAAACGTTCAAACCTGCGTTGTCCAGTAACTCAATTGGTCAAAATTTGGACATGCATTCAGCAGCAAAGAATAGTCGTCAATTATCGACCAGTGGGTCGATATCTTGCAAGGTTTTGAATGTACAAAATGCAACGTTGCCGGACTGCGCAATATACGCTGACTGCTAACGTCTTGACCAACCTCAACAATCAAAATACATGTGAAACGAGAAGTAAATATTATACATTAACTCTAACCTAAAAATAATACCTTACGTCCGTTACTACGCTTACCATTAAACTGCCGCTCTAAATAAAATGAATGGGCGAATGGCTCTTTGATTGCCACAGTGAGTTTCTCTGACGTCAACCGTAAAATCGGTTTCTTCTATCTTGCACCTTTCCTTCCTTCAACGAAGTACAAGGCTATTCAATTACAAAACCTTATGAACATGGAACCTACGGTTGCTGAAATAAATCAGTTCTAAGCTTTCGACACTTCACTTCACTCGAGCACTTAGGGGGAAAAATAGATATGGAGAGAGGGGGGGGGCGAACGAGGGAGGGGGACGGAGGGAGGGGAAGACAAAACTACAGAAGAAGATAAAAGTGAAACTACTTTTAAGAGTACAGCAGCAAGGCGCGGCTTTGTGATTGTGATGAAATGATATAGATATTATATATAATAAAAGAGTCTTGATTTACTGACTTCTGAAAAGTTCACGGAGAGTGGAATTGCGCTATGCCTGCAGATAGAGAGATGCAATTGCTGAAATTTAGAGCGCCCTGCAGAGAATGAAGGTTAAAATAAGAATCTTCTATATGCCTCCGAACGAAGCCTTCTTTATTTTGAATCATTATTAATGTTGCACTTGCTGTAAACTATAAAGGGCCTTTCTTATACGTTCATACGTCCCAAAAAATATTTTTTTCGCGTCTTGTTTCCGTTTAGCAAAACAGCTCTCAGTAATGTCACATTTTGTGGTTGTTTGTTTTTCTTATTTCGTTTTTTTTAAGATGAAGGAGAAGAAATTTTAGCTTTGATTTTAGCTGAAACAACTTCTTAAGATCCAAAAGCGCCTTTTGAACAAAAACGAAAAAGAAAAGACTTGAAGAAAAAAAAAAGTCTGAAGTTACACAAGAAAATAATGAATATAATATGAAAGTAAAGGAAAACGTTCAATTAAATTTAATGAAAGTTCATAGTTTGTAATAACGTAATAATAAGCATGTTGCAGCAACTATTGAACGCAGAAATAAAGATGATGAAATAACGCAAGTGTAAACGACGAGACACGAACATTTAGTTTATTAACTCAAAAGAAAATGAGGTGAAAAAAACCGCTTAGCCAAAACTAACTAGGAAAGACTAAGTTGCGGGGGCAAAAACGAGAAAGATGGAAAAACCTCACGTGTTTTACCCACTTTGATCAAAAAAGTTTACAGTCTAAATATCCCCCTCCCTCTCAAATTAACATTAGTCTACCAGACAAGTTTTTTACACGAGTTCCAATATGGGGCTGTTGCACACTTTTACTATAAGCGATTTAACATTCGATTTTGGTGTTAAAACCTCGAAAAATAACAATGGCAGCACTAAAAACTTCCAAAATCCACTCTTAAACTCTATAAACGCTTTTATTTACAAGGGCGTAATGGTGGCTGAGGGCAGTAACAATGGGAGATTCCTAATTTCGTATTTCTCTCTATGCTGACAAAGATGATTCACAGAGTAATTAGTCATCAGAGTGATGATCCACATCCGATGAATGGTACCGCAACACCTAATGACACCGGTGTCAAATAAAAGTCGTCTAGCTCTTATTGGTCACTTCTAGATGGAGTTACAGTATTGTTAGATGGGAATCTCCCATTGTTACCACCCTCAGCCACCATGACGCCCGCGCAAATAAAAGCGGTCATCGAGTTTAGGAGTGGATTTCGGAAGATTTTAGCCATCGTTATTTTTGGAGGTTTCTACACCAGAATCGTCTATTAAATCGCTTACAGCAAAAGTGGGCAACAGCCTCATTAAAATGCATGTGTTTACCGAAATAGTGCAGGAGTACGTTCCTCTTTACTTCCAAGTAGCGAGCTATAACATAGAGGGATTGATGCTTGTTATAAGTCCTATCGCAACATCCAAAATGAGGCAGCATGGGCAATTTATATCTGGTTTATTTGCCTCATATGTTTTAATTTTTAAATAAACGTAACAAATCAATTCAGTAGAAATTGATATGAAACGAAAGAGCACGTGATTGAGATTGGCTATCTGGACACAGAATACCAATACAATTATCCAGCACGGAGAAAAATGACTTAGCGAAATCAACATTTCTGGTCTTGTTCAGTATATTCTGGTTGCTGAAACCAAAAAAGATTGTTAGAAGTCCATTGCTGGTTTTTAACTCAACAATGCTGACATTGTTCAAGTTTTTCTTTGTTGAATGCACGGGGCTCGGTAAACTCCTAGACTGACCATAAAAATTCCTAGACGAGCGATTTTCGAAAACAAACTCCTAGACAAGGCAGGTAAAAACGTAACTAACCTGTGTAAATTCCTCCATAAATCCATGATTTTCGCAGGCAGGGTTGCCAAATTTCCATCGACATTTGTTGTAATCAGCGTAATCCAAGTTTGATCAATGAATGCTTACTAACCGTCCGCTGAGGCGTCAATAATAGATATACTATTTAGGTGGAAAAAAACTGTGGCAAGTAGTATTTGAAAAAAAAAAAACAAAAAAAAAAACAAAAAACAGAAACAAAAAACAATACTATACATCTGGTTTCCCTTCAGCTTTTGTATTGGCGTTAAAATATGAAATTTTTTAACGAAGTAACGACCGGACTTTCCTTGAAGGCGATAAGTTGAATAATATTCGTTAAATTTTTCGTATTTTCGGATCAAAGGTTTTTTTCTCGACTTAATGTTTCCCAACCGCGCACTACGTATTTTGATATACGTGTCGATCTGGAACAAACGCGGTTGCCCAAATTGGCAACATCTGCCGTCGTTCGGCACAAAATTCGATGTTTACATCCTCCGCTTTATCCCTCCGTCTAGGAGTTTGTTTTCGATAATTTCTGCTGTCTCGGAATTTACAATTTAGCAATGGTCAGTCTAGGAGTTTACACCTCCCCGAATGCACCAAGATGCTGCTATCATGCACAATATAGGTGCTCGAATGGTCAGTGTTGGCGTGGTGAAATGTGCAATGCAACCTAGCTATACAAAGTACAATGCTGGGCTTGGTTGCGGTGAAATATGGCTAACCTGTTCATTTCACTTGATGGGGTGCTGACTCAACGTAGCCTACAGTTGACTTAACAAGAAGAAATTTTGCTGATCATAAAAAAAGGTTCGTTGCTGAACCAACACAAGAGCCGCTGTCAATTATACCTAAGATTTTTACTTCTTCTAGGACGCTTCGCGCCTTTGAAAGACCGTTACTTTCCTTGGACCCTTTCTGTCGGATCGCAAGCGAGACTGGGGGTTTTCTGATTCCATTGTATTCAGCATTTAGTCTTCTCCGGTTCCTCCTTGAGACTGACTGTTGATATTCTCTACCAGTGTTTTCTTTTTTATCAGTTTATGTTCATCAGTATACACGGAAAAAAAAGAATAGTGAAAATAACCATACGGATACCTGATTTTGGAACCTGCTAAATGTTATGGTAAACTTGACCAGAAGTATGGTACATTTACCGATACTTTGAGTAAATTCGACATGCAATCAGGTAACATCAGCTAGTACCAAGTCAAAACATAGGATACTTCTGGTTAACATTACCATAACATCTAGGAGGTGCCAAAATCAGGTATCCGTATGGTTATTTTCACCGTAGTTTTTTTTTCCGTGTAGTCTTCTACATTATAACGGAAATCATGTCTTCATTTCATATTTATTTTTGCTATCGAACTTTGTGATAGCCTTGGTGTTTTCTAAGAAAGAAGTGATTCTCATTTCAAGTGAAAGTGTAGGTGTTTGTGAATGTGGCCGCCATTAGTGCAGTCTCTTCTTACTGAATTAAGTGTTTTGCGGTGTCTCTCGTAAAGTTATTGACTGGAGGAAGTGAATGCATACCGTGCACACTGCACTCCCATCAGTGGCGCACCGAGAAATTTGCCTTGGGGGGGGGGGGTTTGGTATGACTCAAACTCCGGGGGGTCTGGGGGGTATGGAATACCCCTCAGGACAAGCGGGGGGTCCGGGGCCCTCCCCCGGAAAATTTTTCCAATTTTCCTGACCTTCAGATTGAATTGTACGGTACTTGCATGTACAGTAAAATTGAAATACTCAAATATATTTTCGATTTTGCTGCATGAAATCATTGCTCTTGATTCATAATTGGAGGGAGAAGAGTCAAGTGGAATGTATGGTTGAAAGAGCCATGGAATATTCACCGAGGGGTTCACCGAGAGAGGGGGGGTCCGGGGGCCCTCCCCCGGAAAAATTTTCCAATTTTCCTGACCTTTGGATTGAATTTTACGGTACTTTCATGTACAGTAAAATTGAAATGCTCAAATATATATGTATTTTCGATTTTGCTGCATGAAATCTTTGCTCTTGACTCATAATTGGAGGGAGAAGAGTCAAGAGGAATGTGGATGAAGGAGCCATGGAATATTCACGGAGGGGGTTCACCGAGGGACAGTGGCGTAGCCAGTCTGCCCCCCCCCCCTGACACCAAAATTTGTCCTAAAAAAGGTCTTTTTTTGGGTTTTCAAACAAATTTTACCAAATTAGTATCTTTGGACCCCCCCTTGACAATTTTCGGACCCCAGACCCCCCGTAGAAAAATTCCTGGCTACGCCACTGCCGAGGGGTTAGATTTTATCCCCCCCCCGCCATATTGAATAACTCTTAAGAAAATGCGGATAATATGGAATTTGTTCACCGTGAACCCCCTTCCTAGCTGATCACGATTTATTTTTCTTTCTCTTCCTTCTATTTGTGAAGGAACCACATCCTCTCTCTCTCTCTCTCTCTCTCTCTCTCTCTCTCTCTCTCTCTCTCTCTCTCTCTCTCTCTCTCTCTCTCTCTCCTTTTTTTTTTTTTTTTTTTAAGGCTTGGGGGGGGGGGGGGGGGTTTAACCCTAAACCCCCCCCCCCCCCCCCCCCCTTTGGTGCGCCAGTGACTCCCATAATTATTTCGAGCCTTTTTCGTTAATTTAATCGGACTAAATGCAACGTTGCCGGATTGTACGCGCCGCCGCTGACATCGGTGTAAAATGCGATTTCTCTGCACAATCTTGAAACCACGATCTTGCTGTCACTCATATAATACATATATAGGCTGCATCGGATTCAATTTGACCGAAAGGGTTTAATTGAAAGTCGAAAGAGGGCACGAGTCCTATTTGCGAAAGTGTTAGTCGGCCTTTGAGTCGAGAGAAGGGGGTAGAGTGAGAGAGTGACTGAGTGAGAAAGAGAGAGACAAAGAGAGAGAGACAAAGAGAGAGAGAGAGAGAGAGAGAGAGAGAGAGAGAGAGAGAGAGAGAGAGAGAGAGAGAGAGAGACAGAGACAGAGAGAGAGAGAGAGAGAGAGAGAGAGAGAGAGAGAGAGAGAGAGAGAGAGAGAGACAAAGGGAGAGAGAGAGAGAGAGACAAAGAGAGAGAGAGAGAGAGAGAGAGACAGAGAGAGAGAGAGAGAGAGAGAGAGAGAGAGAGAGAGAGAGAGAGAGAGAGAATGTTGAGCCTTCAGCTTGTACCAGCAACACAGCTTTCCACGCGCGGCACTGTCAGAGAGCGCACACACGTTAATTAAATTAGCTCTCGCAAATTTCATTTTGAACGATATAAATCACTTAATCTGTCGGAGGTGAAAAAAAGAAGAAAAAATCAGTAGGAATAGCTCTGTAGAGCTTTTGTCGTGATAGAAGTCATTGGAAACTTTATTACTGTAAAAAAAAAAAAAAAAAAAAAAAAAAAAAAAATGATCGACGCCCTTTTTTCTTTCTTTGAGTTGGCGGGTGAACTAGTCGGAGATTTCTCCGATACTCAACGTGGGGTGTCATGCACTCATTTACAAAATGGTCGAATTTCATGATGGTAGTATCGACGCCATGCATGGGTGACACTTTGCTACAGGAAATTAATCCTGTTAGATCATTTGGTTAAAGGCCTAACCCCATGAGCGCCCCCAGAAAAATATCCAAGGGGGCAAAATTGTTGAATCCCAATGGAAGGTCTGAGGACTCCCGTCCCCCGTCCCTTAACAAAAATCAATTTGTCTTCCAAATGGTACAATTTTAAGCAATCGTAGGTGTATCGAATAATAGTAATAATAGTTTTGACTTGTAAATATTATGAATAAAGTGACAACAGACTGATAGTAAGACAAATGCATACCATTACTATTCCTTGCAAAAAAAAGAGTTAAAAACTTACTAAGTAAACGAATAATAAAGTTCGTCAACTGTTACTCCTTTTGATTAACATTTTATCTTCTTTTGTTCCTTTCGTTTTTTACCGTGAAATTTTATGACTGTTCTGAAATCCGGGGGGGGGGGGAGCAGCAGCAAATGCCCCTTCTTCCCCACACTACAGGCGCCCGCATCCCTAACCCTTTCAGGACCAGGTCAGATCGTCGATTTAACGTTCACTCACTTGGATTGATTGGATAGCTAAATGTTCGTACTCCGTGGTGTTCATTTTGCCTACTCTACGAATTGAAGGAGCTTAAGGGCAATATAGTATACTTGTTGTCTTGTGGGCTAGTTTTTTGAGGTAAGTATCGCGCGCAGCTGAGTTGTGCGGATGGGACTCGATCAGAGCTGCCGATTTGCGTAGATTCAATGACATTTTTAAATTCACCGATGATTTCACCACTTGAGAAAAGATTACATAGTTCATTTCAGTGTATGACTGTAATGCACGAAAATAGTAGCATCTGTTATCTTTTCTGAATCGGTAGAAACGTTGTTAATTAATTAAAATATACCGGTTGAGAAAAGATAGAGGACGCTAGTATTTTCGTGCGTTACAGTCATACACTGAACTAAACTCAGTAATCTTTTCTCAACCAGTGGAATCTTCGGTGAATTTCAAAATGCCAATAAATCTACGCAAATCGGCAGCTCTGGACTCGATTATCAAGGTTGACCATCGCTGATTACCTGTTGTGATCGAGCAGACTTTCCATACTTCAAATTAACCGAAAATAATATTTTACATTTATATAACTACTAGTGGCCGGTGGTCGCTTCGCGGCCAAGCGTTCCGTTTCGCGTCTTGCGCGTGATTTTGGTTTATTTGAGCTAAGACTTTGACTCGATATCATCCACTCCCTAACTCCGTTTGCTATTCGCCCATCTAATTTTGCTCCGAAGAACGAAATCTAAAAACTTACTCTATTATTCCTGAAATACTAAAGTTTTTTTTTTTTCAGGTACCAAAGGTTTAGAAAACAGGAGTCATTTTTTGGGGGGGCAAAAAAGCATGACCCATTGACCCCCCCCCAAAACCCCCCTTATATGAAACCAAAACATTTTTTGGGGGTAGTCGTTCTCAAGGGGCCCGATCAAAAACCGCCAATTTTTTTTTTGGCGCTCATGGAGACGCCAAAACCCCCCAAATCGGCGCATTTGGATGCACCGTATTAGCGCATGTGGATTATGCGATTTAGAACTGTACAGAGAAAAAAAGGGGAAGGCGAAAAAGAGATAGCGAGGGGGAGGGTGCATGAGAAACCTGCATTCACAAAAAAATGAGAAGTTCGGGATAAGCAAACAAATACGTATGACCGAGATCGCACACCAACGATAACCTTTCGTTGAACTGACATGACAATAAGACATTGCGTTTCAGTGAATATCAAAAATCTATATGTGAATGGAAGAGAAACTTTGCGCGGGAAAACTATCCCTTTTTCAAACAGCCCTTTATTGACGACGAAATTTTTTTGAAATAGGTTGGCTCAAAAATTCAGGCAAACTTCGTCTAAGATTTTAGGGTCATTCTTTTAGCGCTTTTTGACCACTGATTTTGCAGCAAATTGCCGTTTTTTGGCTACTTTTTAAAAAATTCCTTCGTGAATGTTTTAGCGCTTTTGGCTTATTTTTTTTGGGAATTGGCGCTTTTGAATGGTCCCCCCCCCCCCCCCCCCCCCCCCCATGATAAAATTCCTTTTTTTGTAGGTTTTTTTAGACACTTCACGAAGCTAAAGTTTGTATAACCATGAACAGCCACTGGCAGCCGATTTTAGCGTACGACGCAACGGGTCCATCGGACCCAGTTCCACATCAAAGGGGCATCTAAAGTTCCCACAGAGTTTTAGTGTGAAGTCAACGGTTAGCCAAAAATTACATCAAAATGCACTCATCGGTTGCAATCGGTGTGACAAAACTCGCATAGCGTTCCAAACTATCTCCCCCACTCTCCCCCCGTGACCTCCCATTCCCCTGTGTATACCCCCATCTCTTTTCTAGTGTCCTGATTCGTATACCGGGCCTCGTATTACGGCTATTAATAGCAAATTCGCTTTAAAAATTGGGGAATTCATTTCTGCCAAAAAATATTCCACAAAAGTGTCTCTACATACGTTTTTTTAAAATTAAAAATAGCTGAACAACATGGGGGTTACGTGAGAGCAAGAGGACAGTTTGTCTTTGTTTGGAACGCTCATCACCGGATGCCGTCATCACCAAGTCATCACTAAAAAACCATCTATTTTGAAATAAACGTCGCACTGGCCCACTAATATTACTGCACAGATTAAAAAAAAATAGGTATACAATCAAATGAACCATAAAAACTACATACTCAAGGCTCAAGAGATCTATCGAAACTTTTTTTTTTTTTTTTTTTTTTTTTTTTTTATTAAAATTTTAAAACGGAAAAAACAGACCTTAAAACATCATAACCTCGCCAAAAAACGAAATGAAACGAAAACAACTCAAATCGCCAACTTAAAGATAAAAAAAACTGTAACCATATTTTTGGGTTTGTTATAAGTAGTTTTTTGGATGAAACACTTTTACATTTAAAGTAAACGATGCATTTTCAACAGAAAACCAATTATTTACTTAACTCAGTATTCAGTAAAATTTGACAGTTATTTTTAATTAGAAAAATATAACCACCGCGTCTCAAGTTATGAATAATAACCCTAATCATTTAGTTTCTTTATAATTCTCGAAACTAGCTCAAATTTGGTGGGTTATATTCGAGATATTGAATCAATGCACCGATCTCATCAAGTCATCGTTGATTTTTACTATTCTGTTTATCTATGCATATGAAACATATGATAAGTATCGAAGCTCTATACATCGCGAAGCGATACAGCAACCTCGTCAAACCATCATCAATCGAAGACTGTACAGTGCTGCCGTATTTAACATAAAAAATTTATACACATTTTTCATTACGTCTGAAGTGCCTGGTATATTTCTCAACACAGCTAGCAGCACTGTGACTCTTCATTGTGTATATCTACGTAAAAATATGGGTAAAAAGTCGAAGCTATACATCGATATCATGAAGTCGCTATTAAAATGCGTCTACCCGAACGGTTCCTTCCGCGAGTAAAACATATGATGAAGATCGCCATGGTAACGTCGAATCGTGCGATCTAATTAAAAAAAAAAAAAATTGTCAGAGCATCACGTTTCTCGCTCACACGCGTACAAAACGTATGCTCTTCCGCACGTATGCATTTAAAAAAGGACGACAAAATCTCGCATCTCTCTCCCACCCCCTTTCAAAACGAACTGATTCGCATCCTTTTCGCACTCGCACAAATTTTTGAGAGAAAAGTTTTTAGCATTTTAAAAAGGGACGCGGGGCCCGCACAGAAAAACTTATAATTTTCCCGAAGCATTGGAGCCGAGCCCGACCGATCGGTACCAGGCCCCTCCCGAACGGTGTAAGGGTTCTCCCGGAACTTAGCTTCATTCTTACAAATATAATATAGGATAATATAGGATACGCTTATATAGATATAGATTACACTTAAGTATTGGAGTTTGAAACCTGTCTAATTTTCGATCACAAAATGTAAGCTCGATTGCATCAATAATCGGCAGTTTGATCTTGATAATCGAGTCCCATTTGCCCGACTTCGGCGCGGAAGTAGAGCTCGTTTCAGTAGTGTAGGCGCTCTTAAACAGCATAATCTTTGGCGAATTTTCAACTTTAATTCCTTCAAATCAAAACCGAACTTGCCTCTAACTTTATTCTTTGGCTTTTAAAATGTTCCTAATTGAAAAGTGAACACTCAAAATTTTTTATTTTCATTCATTTTTAGGGTAAATCAAAAAATTTGATATATTCCAAAAATTACCGGGCTAGGTGCCCAACACTTCTGAAAACTACCTCTAGCTTCCTTGAACCCAAAAACCTTAGCCCAGGAGTCGGCTACATAATTTAACTTACCGACTGGACCTGTGGTGCAGAAGGCCTTGCACAAGAGCCGGCCTTGGGGGAGGGGGGCTGCGGGTATTGGGCCTTCGTACACGCTTAAGTAGGATCGTAAAATTGGGATCAGTGAGCTGAAATCCACCGCAAAAAGTAGAATTGCCATCAAAGAGTAACAAGAGTCGCAATTAATGGAAGGGCCCGCGTGGTCAACGACGTCAACGTAGATAAAGGGGTCCGAACGCGGGCTGGACTCGATTGGCTGCAACGGGTGGAGCAAAAATGACTCGGGGGATAGGGAAAAAAACACGGGATTTTCGTTCCGGGGGGTTTATCTCGAAACCTAAGCAAAATAGTATCTAAACAATTTATACGAGTCGATTCGCAGATTTTTCCGAACAATTTGATAGGTCATAAATGCCACTTTATTGCAAATTCGAAAAGACTGTTTCAGTTTAAAAGTACGCACAATAGTGTGAGTACATGCTTGGCGTGTGTTTGAGCAGTGTTTGAGTAACTCACTATTGTGCGAACTTTTAAACTGAAACAGTCTTTTCGAATTTGCAATAAAGTGGCATTTATGACCTATCAAATTGTTCGGAAAAATCTGCTAAATCGACTCGTATAAATTGTTTAGATACTATTTTGCTTAGGTTTCGAGATAAACGCCCCGGAACGAAAATCCCGTGTTATTTTCCCTATACCCCGAGTCATTTTTGCTCCACCCGTTGCAGCCAATCAGAGGCCAGCCCAGGCGAGCCCGCGTTCGGATCCCTTATCTACGTTGACCACGCAGGCCTTCCATTCAATTGCGACTCTTGTTTACTCTTTGATTGCCATCCTGACATTTCTAAAATTCAAACATAACCTTGACCAAAACACCTCAAAAACGGGGTTTATTTGTTTTGTTGACAGTAGATTGGTGAACAGATGACACATTAGCCATCGTCAAATAACTCTGCAATTTGACGGACCGTCAAATTGCACAGTTGTTTGACAACGTTTTAACCAACGGAACATGCAACGGTTGGCTCACCTGCCGTACAGACGGTTTTAGTGGGAAGTCAACGGTTAGCCAACAACCACAACAATGCACTCATCGGTCGCAATCGGTTGTGATAAAACTCGCGTAGCGTTCCAAACTATCTCACTCGCTCTCCCGTGACCCCCATGTATATCCATCTCTTTCTAGTTCCGAAATTCGTATACAGGGCCTTGTTTTACGACATATTATTATCATAATCGCATTAAAATGCCTCGCGAAATTCATTTCAGCCATAAAATTTCACAAAATAAGTCTCTATATACGATTTTTGAAATTAGAGTGAGATGGCAGTACATGGGGGTCACGTGAGAGCGAGAGAGACAAACCGGCTTTGTTTGGAACGCTCATCATCGGCAGTCGCCATTACTAACACCCTCTATTGTGGTGGATCTTGGCTCATCGATGCTAATTTGACGGTTCTAGTTTGAGCGTGTACGAAGGCCTATACTCTTGCCCGGGGCGGCACTCTTCGGGGGCGGCAAAATCAGCGAGAAACACGAAAAAAAAAATCTATCTACGGTGGACAAAAAAAATTATCAAATTCATAAATTTTATTGGCGGCGATTCGCGGAGGGCGGCAAATTTGCAATCATGCCTCCCTTCGTCCCTCCTTCCAGATACGTCGGTATAGGGTACGGTCGTGGCCTTCACTGACTGCAGGAATCTTAAAGAAAAATGGGATTCGTTTTTAGACAATCGAAGGTAATTATGGGTAATTATGCATAGGATCAAGCCTCAACCGAACAAACGTAAGTTCAATTAACGAGCCAATTTCAACTTCATCATGCACGGGTTTCGTTTTGTTATAGGATTTAAATGCACGTTGGCGAGTTGGATCGTCTCTCTTATCCTCACCCAGAACATTCCAGATTGCGTTCCGCGCCCTATATCTATGCATTGTTTTCAAAATTTGTACTACATATGTAGATGAGCTAGGCTTAATTGAGCCGCCGCACACCGCATGAATTCACCTTGATTGACTGGCATACATGTTGTATTCACGTTAAAAAAAAAAAAAAAAAAAAAAAAAAAAAAAAAAAAAAAAAAAAAAGCATCAAAGCCAATTCGATTCCTGGATTTTAAATTTCCCGCTCGTCATTTAAATATTCTTTTTTAGCGACGTCTCCTCATCGTCCGTGTTTCACCAAAAGATTCGATCCTCAAAGGTAGCAAACAACTGTTTTAGTGACGAGCGGGAAATTTAAAATCCAAGAATCTGATTTGCTTCGATGCTTTTTTGAACGTGAAACCGACATCCGATTGGTCACTTATGCAATTTTGAATTTTTCCCGCTACTCGTTTAAACAGTCTATTAATAGACTCCTGATGACTATTTTAGTAGAGCGATATAACTTATCGATTGTCGTCCGAGGACCCCGGGTTCCAAACAAAATCTGATGGTTGCGAAAGAACCCTTGAAGGCGATCGAATACATTTGTCAAGCTGAATCGATAGAGGGGTCACAAGCGGGGTTTTGGAGACACCACCTTTTTGCCCATGTTAAAGAGTCATGAGTCGATATGAAGTATACGGCCCCAATAGACTGTTTTAGTAGAGCGATATATCGTATCGATTGCCGTCCGAGGGCCTCTGGTTCCAAACAAACTCTGGTTCACTGTAATTTCCCCATAAGCGAACTTTTGAACGGAAATTTAGGGTATTAAATCAAACAATTAATGCGACCTTTTTGCGATTATGGATTCTACGTCCTCGAAAATGCGCTTGATAATGCCTAGTTCCTTGACTAAAACTGCCGAAATCAATAAGATATTACAGATTAAATGTTGCATTTGTAGGTTAGAATCGCCCGAAATCCCGCCAAATTCCACAACAACAACAATAACATTTGGGTGATTCCAACCTCCAAACGCATCGTTTAATCTGTAATATCTTGTTGATTCCGGCAGTTTTACGGGTGGAACCAGGCAATATTAAGCATTTTCGAGGACGTAGAATTCATAATCGCAAAAAGGTCGCATTAATTGTTTGATTTAATACCCTAAATTTCCGTTCAAAAGTTCGCTTATGGGGCAATTACATTGAACCAGAGTTTGTTTGGAACCAGAGGCAATCGATACGATTTATCGCTCTACTAAAACAGTCTATTGCAAAAGATATGGAAACCCTTGAGGGCGATCGACTCCATTCGCCAAGCTGAATCGATAGATGGGTCACAAGCAGGGTTTTGGAGACATCACCTTTTTGCCCATCTTAAACGGAGAAAAGATATGCAGATTGCAGAAGCTGCCACTGGCATGGCAGTGGCTTTGGGTTCAAAAAGGGGTGGGTGGGAGGGGGCTTTAAATAATGTCATGACCCCTTCTTTATTACTATCTGCTGCTCACTTTCCTCATAACCTTCTTCCGGTTCAAACCTTTTCTGGCTTTTCCTTGGTGGCTACCAGAGACAATATATACAATAGGAATAAACACAGGGAGTACGAGGGAGCACCATTCAACATGGTCCATACGTTGACTGATACAATTCCGTTGCTTCTGTCTCATTCTCACAAGGCAAAAACCTCAACAACGAATCTCATCAGTCAACGTATGGACCTTGTGCCAACGTATGAACGTATGGACGTACTGTTTGTGGTGTTCTGTTGTGATCCCGAAAAAAAAAGTTGCCACCGCGCGCAAACGTGGGCAAAATAGATAGTGCGTGGTCTCTATTTTACATTGTCTCTGGTGGCTACGCGCTTCTGCTTTGTTAGATGGCCACTCTAGTTAAAAGTTTTGTTACTTGTGAGTTTTCGTCCTATTCTGGCAACCATGGGCCTCTGAGCGCGGATCGCGTCTCTAACCAACTCTCAAACACAGGATTCACAGCTAGCGCCCGCCTTCCAATTTCACGGATTTGACTTTGTGCGAAGTGAGTAAAACAATAAATGTAGCAGCGGCAGCTCGTGCAATGTGGCAACAATGGATTTCCTTCATTTAAAACTGTGTAAAATAATCGAATACTTGGCGAGGCTTAGCGCCTCACCTAGTATCGACCTTTTTGCATATGTTTAAATGGCAAAAGTGCACGGTTGCCAGATTGCACGAGCCGCCACTGAAATGTAGGCAACTGCAACTGTTCAATTATTTTGAAATGATTCCATATCAAGTCAAGTTCATTCTTCGACGCTCGCTTCAATTCACGCGTCATATTCAATTATCCATGACCTAGTCGTAAGAACATTCGTGTATCTCTAAACTGGGTGGTTTCGATGGAGGGCGCTGATAACATCGACACCCACAAGGCCGACTGACAACGTCAACAGCCTCAACGTCGACAAAAATTTGGTGTCGACTGTCGACGTCATGAAACCATATGGCTCTTTTAAAATCAGTCTGAAAATTATTATGTGACATATAGTTTGCTTGTCCATGACAACGGCCTAAAGGAAAGCGTATAGAAAACCCGAAAAACGTATGATTCGCGAGCATTTTGTCTTTATTTCTTTGAATTTTTTCATTTGTCGCGTTTCTTTATTTTTTTCTGTCTCCTTTTTTCAGAGCTGCCGTTTTGCGAATATAATTAATCCAGGGGCGTCATTTCAAGTTCGGCTTGGGGGGTGGGCAAAAAATCTTATGACCTTTTTTTTTTTTTTTTTTCTCTCATCAATATAATTTTAGAGCCAAAGAACGGTCTTTTGGGGGCAATAATCGGATGACCTTTCTTTTTTTTTGGCTCATCAATATAATTCGTGCGAGTTTTTGAGCCTGACTTAAATCCTTGGGGGGCACTTGCCCCCCCCCCCCCCCCCCCCCAGCCCCTTCTAAATGACGCCCATGAATTAATCGCAATTTTCGATTCACCGATGATTCCACCGGTTGAGAAAAGATTACACAATTTAGTTCAGTGCATGACTGTAATGCACGAGAATACTTGCATTTTTAATCTTTTCTCAACCGTTGATGGGTTCGATGACTTTAAAAAACTTGCGGACATTTTAATTAACTAGCGGCGTTTCCACCGATTGAAAAATGATTACAGATCAGATTACTTTCGTACAGTACAGTCATACACAGAACTGGATTGAGTAATCTTTTCTCAACCGGTGGAATCATCGTTGAATTGGAAAATGTCCTTAACCCTTTCAGTGCCACGCCCGAGTATACTCGTTTCGGCAATTAGGTCTCCCTCGCGATATTTCAGTTTTGTATTCACTGCAGTTGCGACTCCAAACTGTTGAAATTTAAAAAATAATGACTATTAGAGCGCCTTCAATCCATAGTGTATGCAAAATCAACACCGCCGTGTAGGAATGTTTATCTACCCACTTAATTTGACCGAATGAGATTTGATTTGTCTTCGTAACCTGGTAGTTAAAGGGTTAATTATACGCGAAACGGTAACTCTGCCTCGCTGCATGGAGGAAATCCGCGCCTCAAAAAAAAAAAACAAAAACAAAAACAAAATCGCTAAAGACGGATTCCGCGAAAGGCGAAGGGTATCTGTAATTTGTAATTCATTAATTAAGTTTAGCAATAAATTAATTGCCAACAGTGGAGACAAAGGGAGGAAACTTTGTTTCTTGGCTCACCTGAATCAGAGAGTTGGGGGTTTGCCATCATGTGTGTGTGGGGCCAAGGGGCCAGCATAGGTCTGTTCTCTGAGAAAGGATTTCTATACTAACAACGAATTGTATATCTTGTATCTCTCTGTATTGTTTTTTGTTCTTCTTCTTCCTCCCTACGATACAAAAGCATTGCTCTCGTTTAGGTTAGGTCTCGTCATTTGGTGCCTTAGAATTAAGGTCCCAAATCAAGGAAAATTAATTTTCGAATCGAAAACCAAAATATTTTGCGCAACAGACAGACGGTCTCAGTGATGAGCGCCGAGCGGATAATTCAAACTTCATATCGAAATCAGGTGACTGTGTGGCGGCTCTGGATTAATTGACTACCGTTTTCCTCCCATTTGAATCTATATGAAACAATCGAATATTTGGAGGTTGAATCTAATCTTCTGAGGATCGATACTTTTCCATAGGTTCAAAGCGAGGAGGCATCGATAAATCGCAATTCACGAGCAAGCAGTCACACTGCTCGTAAACAATAATCATTTATCGACGATAGGCGATGAAGGGGCGCCATTTCAGATTTTCCTTGAGGGGGGCAAGGCCCTCCAAAAATTTGGATGACCTTTTTTTTTGCTGTGCATCTTCAAAAAAATCTCTCTGACTTGATTTTTCGGCCACATTGAAAATCCTTGGGGTGGGGGCAATTGCCCCCCCCCCCCCTGCCCTCCCCCAGATGGCGCCACTGTTTATCGTTCTCCTCCCATTTTAATCTGTACTATCAACGAATCAAAGACTGTCGCGAGATTTTCACGAGCTAAGTTTCGCCTTCAAGGTTCTGGTTCGGCCACTCTTCATACTCCTCACACCTCGCTGGTGAGAGGACAGTACGGGCGGGGCGGGAAAGCCGTTGTAGATTACTCCCACATTCTCACCCATAACGGAGAATGTGTGAAAATCTCGCGACAATCTTTAATTCGTCGATAGTACAAAAGTATCGAATATTTTGATGTTCAATATAATCCTATGAGAATTGATACTTTTCGTCCAGAGCATTCAAATTGGCCTTCTATATACTCTCTAATTTAATCTGACCTCCAAACCAACATTAGAAGAAAAGGACATTTAATTTTTAGGGTTGGTTGATTATTGCAGGACCACTGGCACAACCAGGATCTCTTCCATCTCTCTCATTTCCCATTTGAATGTATAAGTAGGAAAAGGACAGAAGGAGGGGGTTTTATCCTCTTGTCCATCCTTGTCTAACATACGAGGGGTGTTCAATAAATAAGGCGCTTTTGTCTATAAAACGAGAACGAATCAACGAAAAATAACGAACGAGGTGGCAAATTAAAGCAAATTTAATACTCTTTCAACTTACAAACTTATATTTTGTCATAACCACCGTTTACAGTGACGCATGTCTGCAGACGTTGAATCCATTTTTGCATTCCGTTGAAAAAAAAAAAAAATCCTACGGTTGTGATCTGATCTACGAGTATTTGGCAACCTCACATCTCCGAGACTCAAAAAACGGAGATACTGATAAGATAAGCGTCTCAATCAGCCGATCAAACGTTGACCTAAAGGTTGTCATCTAAAAGTTTCATCAGTATCAGGTCAGTACCGTAGTTGCGACATCATGAGTGAAAAGTCAAAAAAGCTGAATCAGCTCAAAAAATCATGTCGACCATTTTTTGGGATGCAAACGGGGTCATTCTTAAAAAATATCTGGAAAAAGGGCATACTGTCAACTCTCCAAGATACTGCGATACTATGCGAAATCGGAAAACTCGCATCCAAAGAATTCGACCGGACAGGACAGCTTTCCTGTTGCATCATGATAATGCAAGACCACATTGCAGTGCAGAAACAAAAAAGTCGCTGGATCGGCTGAAGTTTCAAGTGGTGCCCCCCCCCCTTCCCCCTACAGTCCAGACTTAGCTCCGAGTGATTTTTGGTTTTTCCCAAAGCTCAAAGAAGCCTTGAAGGGTAAACAGTTTAGCTCTGATGATGATGTGCAGACCTATGTGAGCGAATGGATCAGATCACAACCGCAGGAGTTTTTTTTTCAACGGAATTCAAAAATGGATTCAACGTCTGCAGACATGCGTCACTGTAAATTGTGACTATGACAAAATATAAGTTTGTAAGTTGAAAGAGTATTGAATTTGCTTTAATTTGCCACCTCGTTCGTTATTTTTCGTTGATTCGTTCTCGTTTTATAGACAAAAGCGCCTTATTTATTGAACACCCCTCGTACGTTTCTTAATGGAGAAAAGAGAGAGATGAAGAAACTCTCGGTGCGCTACTGTGCAGGACTAAAGACATCATCTGGACGTCATATGTAATAATTAGTGAGGCTAACCAATTCGTTTCTTTCAGTGAAATGTATAATGTCGAGGCCAAAAAAAGAAAGAATACATATGTTCCCAGGTTGCACAAACCGCCTCTGGGTACTAAAGCTTTGCCTTTTGCGTCGGAGAATTATTAGAATTAATTCACTGAGTAACAATACATTCAATGTGTTATAGATTTGCCTCCCCCCCCTCATTTTTTTTTTTTTTTTTTTTTTTTTTTTACCTATTTGATTGATTTTGCTTGCTGATATGGGCAAAACTGTAAGACATTTTAGAACAAATGTTCCGCGGCCAATTTAACTTGGCTGTGTAAGCAGCTCAATGGGATTTTTCAATTCAACGATGATTCCACCGATTGAGAAAATATATTACACAGTTCAATTCAGTTTATTACTCTTAAAGCACGAAAATACTTTGATTTGCTATCTTTTCTCAACCGATGGAGTCATCACTGACTTAAAGAAACTTGCGGATACCTATTTTAATTATTCCACCAACTATGAGAAAATATTACAGATCAGAGTGTTTCTGAGTATTTTAGTCATAATTTGTACTGAATGGGGCAGTTGCAAGGGTCTAAAATGTTGAGTTTTTCATGAAGAAACTGAAAGTACGAGATGAGCTGAGAACAAAGATGCCTTTGGTTTCTAATTAAGTCCCATTGTTCCGGAGATGAGATTTTGACCCGAAATACATTGTTTTAAATAGGAATTCCGCGTAGTGACTTCACTACACACACGATTTTATGCAACTTGACACGTCTGTATCTCCGAAACCGGGACACTTATGAAAAAATCAAAGGCACCATTGTTCTCAGCTCACTAAGTACTATCAATTTCTTTATAAAAAACACAACATTTCTGACCCTTGCAACTGCCCCATTGTGTAATCTATTTTCAACCGGTGGAAGCATCGGTGAATTGAAAAATCCCATTAAATGTATACTCAAAACGACAGCTCTGATAAACTAAAATAGACCAGTGGCATAGCGTGCAATGGGTCTGTTGCATACTTTTGCTACAACAATATAGAATCTTGATTCTTATGTAAAATTCGGCGAAAATAACGATGCGCACATTAAAAACATTCAAAATCCACTCATTAACTCAGGAAATCACTTCAATTTCAAACAGCCCGCGCTACACTAGAAACTATTTGCACCGGCATACTACTGCATAGACGGAACCACCGTGCATAAGTAAACAACATCGTAACCACAAAATGATGGAATTTCTTTTTTAATACGTGAAATATAAGCTGCATTTGCTGTCTGGTCTTTTCGGTTTGTTAAAGATTACAAAATAATATAAGAAATGTACACATCTAAACGAAACATTCCAATGTTTGTAAGTTCTGGTCATGTTTACAAAAACGAGATGGTTCCATCTATGTAGTTATAAGTCGGTGATATAGTGTCTAGTGTAGCGCGATCTGTTTGAAATAGAAGGTGTTTTCTGAATTAATGAGTGGATTTTGAAAGTTTTTAATAGATGCACATCGTTATTTTCGCAGACTTTTACGTTAGAGACAATGAGTTATATTGATGTAGCAAAAAAACGCAACAGACCCATTCGGCAACATTGTATTTAGTCCATATAAATCCATGGAAAAAGTAGAATGCGAAGGTGTTCACCGAACACCCAATACTTCGATCTTTTTAATGGGTTTAAATAGACGGAACCGCAACGTTGCCAAATTGCACGCTACGCCACTGATATAGACATATAGTTTGCCTCTCAAATTATATTAAAAGCTGGAAAGAAAAAAGAATCGCCAAACAAACTTCACAACTTTGAGCTTTCATAATATCGGAATGGGGCTTGCCCCTTCCCCCGGTTGTTTTATTGTCAATTGGGAGAAAAAGAGCTAAAGATAAGTCAATGTATTGATCGCGTTCGCGACATTTTTCTCAAGATGGGATTCTGAAGTTTTTACGACTGTAGGGAGCTTTATACCTCTGTGATAGAGATGAAGCAGAATTTAAGGTGATTCAAATCCAAAGTGCCGTCTATCTACAAATCTCGCCTCTGCTCTGGTCCGGTTTGCTTTATATGACCGAAACAGGGTTTTACTATCAACCTTACGCATAGGATATTTTGGCGTCCGTCAAAAGGAATGGTAAATTTCACAAGAGTAATGCAAAGTTAATGGAGCTCTAGCAAATTTTTGCTTTTGCGCAAATGAATAGTCCAATCTGATGTAAAACCAGCGAAAATCACGAAAACCACTCTGAGAAAGACTAAACTTCAGTAATAAACTCACATAACTGCTGTAACTGGAAGATTGCAATGACGGTTCAACGCAGGTATAATGTGGGAGATTTCTGTCTAATATGTCTCTTTCTCTACGAAAACAAAGAGATATGTCTCAATTTAGATAGGAATCTCTCTGGATACCTGTGTCTCTTAACCATTAAGCCCGATTCTTATAGTGAATTTCGTGATTTTTTAGTGAATTCATCGCCATTTTTGCTGGTTTATATGCAAGAATCAACTCTTCAATACCCGATAGCAAAAGTTTGCAAGAGCCCCATTTTTGATGTAATTTTCGGTAAAAAAAAAAAAAAAAAAAAAAAAAAAAAAAAAAAAAAGTAGCCGATTTTTTTTTTTTATTTATTTATTTATTTTTTTTATTTTTATAATCCAGGTCGGGAAAATGGGTGTGGTAATCAGTTCCACACATACTAAGTGATCTTAATCGTCGTCTTTTCGGTGGGTGATGGATGATTTGACACATTTTTCAATTATTTTACTATTTATTGGTTCACAATCTACAGGGTGTCAATTAAAAAAGGAGCCAGGCTTAATATCTCGAAAACGGCTCCGAATTTCGAAAAACGCTGAAACACGTGTTCGATTATTTCGAGGAGGACATCTTTTAAGGGGGTCCCCAATTTCGGGGCCCCCCTCTGGGGGGCCCCAGGGGGGTCAAGTCCCACATTTCAAATGGGGACCCCCATTTTTTATTTGATAATCAAAAAGAGGGTAAAATTCTAAGACTTTTGGCGCAAACCGAAAGTCGATATCGTTTTTCGTGTTCGATATATCGAAGGTCAAAGTTTGATATGGACCCATCTTCAGAAATTCGTAACTTTCCTTTGAATAGCCCAAATTTCAAAAACTTTGGGTCTAAAATGCTCTACAGAGCAAGCACTTTTCAGAAAAAAATTCAATTTTAACAGAAATTTAGTCGAAATTCGGTTTTAAAGCCCCCAAACATTTTTTACGTTTTTGGCCCCCACGGGGGGGCTATCAGTAAAATTCCGAGAGACGAGCCCTATCGAGTGATACATCAATCGAAAAGGCGTAACAAACTGAGCATTTTGGCGCAAACCAGAGGTCCATATCGTTTTTCATATTCGAGATATCGAATGTCAAATGTCGATTTACAGAATGCGATATCTCGAATATGAAAAACGATATGGACCTCTGGTTTGCGCCAAAATGCTCAGTTTGTTACGCCTTTTCGATTGATGTATCACTCGATAGGGCTCGTCTCTCGGAATTTTACTGATAGCCCCCCGTGGGGGCCAAAAACGTAAAAAATGTTTGGGGGCTTTAAAACCGAATTTCGACTAAATTTCTGTTAAAATTGAATTTTTTTCTGAAAAGTGCTTGCTCTGTAGAGCATTTTAGACCCAAAGTTTTTGAAATTTGGGCTATTCAAAGGAAAGTTACGAATTTCTGAAGATGGGTCCATATCAAACTTTGACCTTCGATATATCGAACACGAAAAACGATATCGACTTTCGGTTTGCGCCAAAAGTCTTAGAATTTTACCCTCTTTTTGATTATCAAATAAAAAATGGGGGTCCCCATTTGAAATGTGGGACTTGACCCTCCTGGGGCCCCCCAGAGGGGGGCCCCGAAATTGGGGACCCCCTTAAAAGATGTCTACCTCGAAATAATCGAACACGTGTTTCAGCGTTTTTCGAAATTCGGAGCCGTTTTCGAGATATTAAGCCTGGCTCCTTTTTTAATTGACACCCTGTAGATCTTTATCCACTGAAAAAACTGTGCTCCGGTAGTACACCCAAAGCTCCGGTAGAGCCGAAGTACGAGCGGATTCAAATAGCTTTGCAGAGGAATGTTCGGTAGAGCCTGAGCACGTGCTTCAGGAAAGTATGTAGAAAAGAGTGATAATGTAGACCGTCGCGTCGCGACGCGCGACGCGTCGCTACCCGGGATCGATCCTTGGGATGTACCGTTCCGGTATCCAGTGCCGTACCACTGCGCCGCGCCGCTGAGAGCTTGTGTCAAATGTGGGCTGATTGCTGCGTACATGGGGAAAATGCTCCGAGGCGCTCAACCTTTACAACGCGCTGAGTTAAGTGAGCAAACCCTGTGAATATATATGCTCCTAAATTTTATTGTAGCGTTCTTTTAGAGATCGCCTATGACAAATTCAGAGAGTAAATTGATTTCAAGAGTGAACCCGTTCTACTGTGATAATTAACAAAGAAAAGATGGTGGCAGGTCCTACTGATTGTATGATAATGCCAAAGAGTAAACAAGAGTCCCAACAAAAGGGTAGGAAAGCGTGGCAGGTTAGGTTAGGTTGGCGATATCGAAAAGTCGGCCTCTGATTGGCTGGCGAAAGCCTGGGCCCTGTGAGCAGTGGCGGCTCGTGTAATGCGATATATCGATATCTACTCCATTTAAAACTATAGAAAAGTATCGATCGTCAGGGGGTGCAATTGAACCCCCGAGGAATCGATACTTTTCTATCGTTTCAAATGGAGTGGACATCGATATATCGCAATTCACGAGCCGCCACTGCCTGTGAGATCGCTCTCATGATGGAGATTTCACGTGGAGTTTTCGACTTTACTGCCTCATTTAACTAAAGTCAAATTCCAAGAAAACTATTGCTCCTTACCTTCGGGAAATTCCAATTATATACATATTTTTTTTTGAGGATGTAACGAAGATATTGATGGGTCATACATATCACTTCATCGAAAAATTAACAGAACAATATGAATTTGAAAGTAAAATTACGGGCAACTTTTTCAGCCGTCACGTCCGATAATAAGCCGCTAAACTTCGTATTGTCTTGTGTATTTGTGGTTAAATCTTCGGTTTTCTTCATGAAATCGGCGTATTTCCGTCTGAGAATGAATTTTACATGTATTTAAAACTATCTGCACTAAACTAAAACAAGAAAAATGGAAAAATTCACCACTATACACCACACAATCGGCCCGATCTGTGCGAAGAGAGGAAAACACGGCAAAAATTTGTTCGTAATTTTACTTTCAAATTCATATAGAGGGTTTTAGTAATGGCGACTGCCGGTGATGAGCGTTCCAAACAAAGCCAGTTTGTCTCTCTCGCTCTCACGTGACCCCTATGTACTGTCGTCTCACTCTAATTTCAAAAACCGTTTATAGAGACTTATTTTGTGAAATTTTATGGCAGAAATGAATTTCTCGAGGCATTTTAATGCGATTTTGATAATAATATATCGTAAAACAAGACCCTGTATACGAATTTCAATACTAGAAAGAGATGGATATACATGGGGGTCACGGGAGAGTGAGTGAGATAGTTTGGAACGCTACGCGAGTTTTATCACAACCGATTGCGACCGATGAGTGCATTGTTGTGGTTGTTGGCTAACCGTTGACTTCGCACTGAAATCGTCTATTGTTCTGTTGATTTTTCGATGAAGTGATATGTATGACCCATCAATATCTTCGTTACATCCTCAACAAAATATAATTTGAATTTCCCGAAGGTAAGGAGCAATAGCTTTCTTGAAATTTGACTTTAAATGAGGCAAAGTCGAAAACCCTATGTTAAATCTCCATAAGAGCGATCTCATAGGGCCCAGGCTTTCGCCAGCCAATCAGAGGCCACGTATACAATCGATAGTGACATTCGATAGTAATTCGACTATGCCACGCTCCCCTACTGTTTTGTTGGGACTCTTGTCTACTCTTTGGGTAATGCAAGTGTTTCCTGCCTGTATCGTAATGCTGAAGCAAGTGGTTCGCTTCCGCTAGAGCATGTGGTTCGCTACTACCGACAGAAAGCCCGCTAGTCACAGAACTTTGCTTCGGATATGCCTCCTACAGCTTTCCGAGGCATGTATTCGATAGAGCCTGAACTTTTTTTTTTTTTGTCAGTGTCCGTGTAATTGTGTCCGAGAAATACCGCGTTCTGATTCACTGTGCGATGATTGACATAATCCTAATTCAAAGAATTGGTCAAAGGTTCCGAGGTCTGTGAAGAGTGGACCTCGTGCTGAGACCACTTTCCGGTATTTTCCTCGCCAATTCTATTCCAGAAGCAGCAGCTATTATATATATGTATGTCCATCAAAGTAATTACGCTTCAAAACCTTAATGAAGTTTCGTGAAATGAAAGGATTTCCTGACACCTATAAATGTTGAAAGAAGTTGCCGCACTTGTAAGGAGACTAGATTTCTTGGAAAATTCATCCATAAATAGAAGCTGCATAGAGCAGCACTTATTATATTCTCGCTGAATTCTGCACTTTTTTTTTATGGATATAGCCATCAAGTTGTCGACTGCCGCCCTCTGAGGTGACACGGTCCTTGGATCTTTCTCTGCAGGGGTGGATTTACCATTGCGGAAAGTGCGCTACAGTGTCGCACTATATATAATCTGAGATTGAAGCAAATGAGTCTGTTGCAAACCAGTAGCGGCCCGTGAGACTTGGCAACCATGCATCTTTCCCACTTAAACTTAGATAAAAAGTCGATTCAAGCGGAGGCTGGCAGCCTCCTCGAGTTCCGATTGTTTTACATGTATTTAAATGGGATAAAAACACTGTTGCCAAATCGCACGAGCCGCCACTGTTGCAAACTTTTGCTACGACGATTAAGAGAGTTTAATCTAATGTAAAATCGCCTGAAAAGTCCATTGGTGGCATCAGAAAGTCATAAACTGCAATAATAAACTCACAAGAGGCGTTTAATGAAATCCAAGATGGCATAGAAATATCGAGCAATTTGTATGCATGCACCACGAACATAAACGGATAGCCAACCTCACAATATCGATCACAACGTAAACAAACACATAACCTCTACCTACCTCCAATGAGGTTGTCATAGTTGGCCATCCTTGGATGTTCACCGTGCATGCATACAGATTGCTCGATATTTATCCGCCATCTTGGATTTCATTAAACACCTCTTATGAGTTTATTACTGCATTTTATAACTTTCTGATGCCACCAATGGGCTTTTCAGGCGATTTTACATTAGATTACACACTCTTAATCGTTGTAGCAAAAGTTTGCAACAGACCCATTAAATACTGCTGTCAGTCGACTCCTTATATTTTGGCACGGTAGGCCACCATCAATGCTTCAATCAATTGCGTAAAGTATTGCAGGTTGCCTACCTAAACTTAAATCCAAGGAGTTAACTTATATCATTTAATTCGTCGACTCTACGTAAATCCGCCCCTACTTCTCTTCGCCTCAAAATGGTATTTTGAAGTATCTTGAGATGCATAAGTGCCGATCGATATCGGAAATAAGGTTTCCTTAACCGGTCGTTGATTAAAAATATCTGCAAAGTTTTCTAAACAACTTATTTCATTCTTCTCTCCTCCTCCCCTCCCCTCCCCTCTCCCTTTCTTACCTGCAGTTTATAAATCGCATTAGTCAGAAACTCTTGTAAGACTCCGTTAAATATAGAAACGCGTTCTAGATACACAATAAGGACCAAGAGGCAATCGAAAGCGTTCAACACTGGCACAACCAGGATCTCTTCCATCTCTCTTATTTCCCATCTTGATGTATAAGTAGGAAAAGGACAGAAAGAGGGGGTTTTATCCCCTTGTCCATCCTTGTCTTTCATACGTTTCTCAATGGAGAAAAGAAAGAGATGAAGAAACTCTCGTTGCGCTACGGCGTTCAATATTGTTGATTTAAGTTACACCATCACATCGAAACTACTTTCTTCTGCAATGGGGCAGTTGCAAGAGTTTGAAGAGGATTTATTTTTTCTTTTTTTCAAATAAAATGAAAGTACTCGATGAGCTGAGAACAAAGTTGCCTTTGTTTTGTAATGAAGTCCCATTGTTCTGGAGATGATATTTTGGCCCAAAATAAACTGTTTTAAATGGGATTGGGTCTGTTGCACACCTCGGCTAGAGCGTTTTAAAGTATCAATCAATAAGTAAAAAGCCCGTAAAGATCAGTGGCGTAGCGTGCAATTTGGCAACGTGGTATTGTTTCCATTTAAACCCATACAAAAGGTCCATTGCGATGGTGTTCACCGAACAACCAATAGTTCGATATTTTTCATGGGTTTAAATGGACATACTTCGAAGTTACCAAATTGCACGCTACGCCACAGGTAAACATGATAATGGACACCAAAATCCAATAATAAACTCACAAATTGCGAAAACCACTGGACACTATTCACCCCTGTATCTTTCCATCACGTGCACGATATTTCGCGAGATTAGCGCGGCTCATTCAAATAATCACGGCCGACTGTCATCACAGCTGACTTCATGAACAAATAAACAATTAACACTGACGGCGTCCTCTCGAATTAATATTTCTATAAGTATCCTCAATTCTTCACAATAGGTTGTGAAAGGTATGGAAACCGATAATTGTGTAGAAAACTTATCAAAATATGAAACAATAACACACATGAGTTCCAAGTATGATTCCACCTAACCTAACCTTAAAAAGCCTTTATTTTGAGTTTTTTTCCCCTTGTGGGATGGAGAAAGAGTAACCCACAAGTCCGAAAGTAATCCTTGCGGTTGGTTTGGGGAGCAAGATGGTCACTACATGACCATGGGATGGTTGTATGCTGCATATCTCTCTCTCTCTCTCTCTTTCTCTCTCTCTCTCTCTCTCTCTCTCTCTCTCTCTCTCTCTCTCTCTCTCTCTCTGCCTTTCTCTGTCTCTGTCTGTCTGTCTGTCTGTCTGTCTGTCTGTCTGTCTGTCTCTCTCTCTGTCTCTCTCTCTCTCTCTCTCTCTCTCTCTCTCTCTCTCTCTCTCTCTCTCTCTGTCTCTCTCTCTCTCTCTCTGTCCCTCTCTCTCTCTCTCCCTCTCTCTCTCTCTCTCTCCGTCTCTCTTTCTCTCTTTCTCTCTTTCTCTCTCCCTCCCTCTCTCCATATCTGCTAACCCTGACGTTATTTATAATTCTGAAACATTGAAAAAAGTACCGTTTTTTCCTCTCCGAAAAAGTGAGCTGTAATTTTAAAAGAAAAAAAAAAAGTATATGGGTTCATTCAAACAATTAAACTGCGTATTCACTTATAATAACAGGAAACAGACGTTAAAAAAAAAGAATCAACAAAACTGCTTGTGCGGTTACTATACGAACAAAACGTAGCGATGCACTAACCTTTTCCCTAATCTCGTCTTGTTTTTCCAGCTCGCCCGCTTCGCATGTGAAAATCATCATGACCATGACAATGCAAAAGGGCGATAGTGGCGTCGCTATACGCATGTCCTCTAGCTGAATGAAATTTAATATGAGACTTCCTGAAATCCTGAATTCAAAGTAAGCGAAGCGAATACGAATCAAAGACTGTATCATAAATACCGATAGCACCAAAAAAAAAAAAAAAAAAAAAAAAAATCCAGTCGTTGGTGCAATATTTTTCGGTCACATTTGAGAAGTTCCTTCCAATTCAACCATAGAGATGATGATCCCATATTATGCATCGTATTATTTATCTTCAGAATTTCAGCTAAATTGTTTTCCCAGAATTTCCTTGCTATTTATCTTTTTCCTCTCCTGATCCGGGTTCCGGGAATTTTTCGATAACGCTTTTCATACGCCCTACAGCAATTTCATTTGATCACTACTTGCAACATTCATAACCTAGTCACCTGTCGAGATACTTTAATATTAATAGTATACTTCGTCGTTTGATGAAATTCCTATTAATACACTTCTTGTATTATTACTTTCATCATTATTATTATCATCATAATCCTAATTTAAGTTTTTTTCTTCTTTAAAAGTTGCACTATGCAACCCTTAATAAACTTGTTATTTTTATTGGAGGGGGAGGGGGTTTATTTTAAACAAACTTCTGATTAGATCAAGGTAGATGGTTAACTGCAGATATCCCTCGTGTAAGTGTCCCATGAAAACCCATCATGACCAAATTCACAGGTGAACCCCTGGGAATTTTTTCGTTGGTACCCATGGGAAATAGCACGACCATTCCCATGGGAATGGTCTAGTTATTTGCCTTGGGAACCCATGAAAAAATTCCCAGGGGTTCCCCTGTGAATTTGGTCATGGGTTTTCATGTGACACTTCTACTGCGGGGATGGACAAAACTCGGTTCAGGGGAGGGGGCGTACCGCGCCTCTAAAAAGCGACTTCACCGCCATCTTGAATTTGCGATTTCTTAAGTTTTCTCAAGTTATTGGAGCTCTTAAAGGTGATTATATATACTTTTGAATTTTGAATTTAGGAAGTGAGTCTTTTGATCTCTCAGTTAGGGATCATAATTCGAATTAATTAGAGATTATTGATCGAAATTTTGTGATGGAGGTTAGGTCAGGTTTACCGCAAAGTCATTATATCAAGGAGACCCTGCGCACTCCGCATCTCCGCCGTTAGCGCTAGGCGTGGCAATAAGTTTTTCGGAGCTCCATGATGGGCGGATGGGGTATAGACTCGCTGAGTTGCCCCACGGTAGCGAAAGTTTGCTGGGAATGAAAGTGGGAATGCACTCCCGCGCTCCGTTTTTCCTAAATAACTCGTTTCAAGTCCATTTTTTGGCAAAATGTGTAAGGAATAAAGTTGTAGAGCATAAAATTTACGATTGAATTGCATAATTTGTTATCCCCTAAAGGTTATTGCGAACCGGGAAAAACGCCTATCCGTCACAGATATTTCGCGTAGCATACCGGCTGCGCGCGCGCATGCGCACTGTCGCCCGGCTGGGGCAACTCAAGTCAACGATGACAGTTCGGCGCCGCATCGCTCCACCACTCATCTTATGCGCATAAACAAAAGTTGCCACCGCGCGCAAGAACTATGCACGGTCTACTTGGTTTACCGCCACTTCCCTTCCGCGCGAATTCTCGCTGGTTTGAATTGCGCGGTAAGAAAAATGGTGGCGCAGTTGATTTTTTAGCGAATCAATCAAAGCCGACCTCAGAGTGTTGTCCATACCTATTCTCCATTAGAGTCCCTTGATGGAAATATTGTATAGGGAGTACCGACACGACGCTTTATGCATTTTGACAGGAGTCGATTTTGTCGACCGCGTGAACGCATTCGAAGGTTAAGTTCGACAGTGGACCAGTGGTGGACTGGCGGATTTGCCGGCATTCCGGTCCGTTCCCATGCGTTCCTGTAGGAATCGACTCCTTTCGTGTGGAGCCTTCGATGTCGTCAACTCCTCCTCGACTCCGTGAGAGCCTAAAACCAACGACCAATCACAACTCGTTGAGCTCGTGTCGGTACTCCCTATACAATATTTCCATCAAGGGACTCTATTCTCCATCTGCCTTGGGCCGAAAGCAATTTATATTTAATACCTACCACTATACAAAGTACCAAAAACGGAATACCGCAGATCGAGTCTAGTATTCAAGTGCAATATTGCATTTTTAATGGATTTAAATGGACACATTACAACATTGCCATTAAATTGCATGCTACGCCACTTTGTCGTCTTCCTTTTGAAATTATAAGTAGAAAAAGGATATAAAGTAGAGTTTTGTATACTCTCAGACTTATTATAGGATCTTTTCCGTCCCTCCCTCGTCTTCCAGTGGCGTAGCGTGCAATTTGGCAATGTTGTAATGTGTCCATTTAAACCCGTGTATAAGGTCGAATGCGGAGGTGTTCACCGAACACCCAACAGTTCGATATTTTTAATGGATTTTTAAATGGACACATTACAACATTGCCATTAAATCGCATGCTACGCCACTGTCACCTTCCCTTTGAAATTATGAGCAGAAAAAGGATATAAAGTGGAGTTTTGTATACTCTCAGACTTATTATAGGATCTTTTCCGTCCCTCCCTCGTCTTCCAGTGGCGTAGCGTGCAATTTGGCAATGTTGTAATGTGTCCATTTAAACCCGTGTATAAGGTCGAATGCGGAGGTGTTCACCGAACACCCAACAGTTCGATATTTTTAATGGATTTTTAAATGGACACATTACAACATTGCCATTAAATTGCATGCTACGCCACTTTGTCGTCTTCCTTTTGAAATTATAAGTAGAAAAAGGATATAAAGTGGAGTTTTGTATACTCTCAGACTTATTATAGGATCTTTGCCGTCCCTCCCTCGTCTTCCAGTGGCGTAGCGTGCAATTTGGCAATGTTGTAATGTGTCCATTTAAACCCGTGTATAAGGTCGAATGCGGAGGTGTTCACCGAACACCCAACAGTTCGATATTTTTAATGGATTTTTAAATGGACACATTACAACATTGCCATTAAATCGCATGCTACGCCACTGTCACCTTCCCTTTGAAATTATGAGCAGAAAAAGGATATAAAGTGGAGTTTTGTATACTCTCAGACTTATTATAGGATCTTTTCCGTCCCTCCCTCGTCTTCCAGTGGCGTAGCGTGCAATTTGGCAATGTTGTAATGTGTCCATTTAAACCCGTGTATAAGGTCGAATGCGGAGGTGTTCACCGAACACCCAACAGTTCGATATTTTTAATGGATTTTTAAATGGACACATTACAACATTGCCATTAAATTGCATGCTACGCCACTTTGTCGTCTTCCTTTTGAAATTATAAGTAGAAAAAGGATATAAAGTGGAGTTTTGTATACTCTCAGACTTATTATAGGATCTTTGCCGTCCCTCCCTCGTCTTCCAGTGGCGTAGCGTGCAATTTGGCAATGTTGTAATGTGTCCATTTAAACCCGTGTATAAGGTCGAATGCGGAGGTGTTCACCGAACACCCAACAGTTTGATATTTTTAATGGATTTTTAAATGGACACATTACAACATTGCCATTAAATTGCATGCTACGCCACTGTCGTCTTCCTTTTGAAATTATAAGTAGAAAAAGGATATAAAGTGGAGTTTTGTATACTCTCAGACTTATTATAGGATCTTTTCCGTCCCTCCCTCGTCTTCCAGTGGCGTAGCGTGCAATTTGGCAATGTTGTAATGTGTCCATTTAAACCCGTGTATAAGGTCAAATGCGGAGGTGTTCACCGAACACTCAACAGTTCGATATTTTTAATGGATTTAAATGGACACATTACAACATTGCCATTAAATCGCATGCTACGCCACTGTCGTCTTCCCTTTGAAATTATAAGTAGAAAACGGATATAAAGTGGAGTTTTTATCCTCTTGTCTATCCTTCAGAGGCGGCTCGTGCTATTTGGCTGCACTGTTTTTCCTCCATTTGAATCTATGCACAATAATCGAATGCCGGTGAAGCGCTGCTTCACTATCGAATCGATTGTTTTACACAGAATCAAATGGAGGAAAAACAGTGTTGCCAAACAGCACGAGCCGCCACTGCTATCCTTTTCTAGCATACGTGTTTGAATGGAGTAAAGTGAGAGGTAGAGAATGTTTCTCCGTTCCGCTACTGTTATTACTAACGTTATTGACGAGATATACTGCAACGTGCCCGTGTGTTTCACATGCAGGCACATCACCCATTCCGTGAATTTTGGTCGATGAGGGGTTTCGGAGATATCAGGTGGTCCCGAATAACTATTCTTCAGAAAACTGGGCTTTTCTCTACGCAAGAAAGACAAGTATCAGGCTTATGACGTGATACTTGTAGCTCTTGTCTGGACAACAGCTCAGCGAAAATTCGCTGGGAGATGAGCATTGAGCACACTCCATGTTGACAGATGGCGCGGCTTCTCAAATACATGTGTATGGCGGTAGCCGTGCTGTCTGGCGACAGGGAGAAAGTGTGGCATCAGGGTGAGATTCAGCATCTCGCGTCCCGTGTGCATATTGTCCATTTGGAAAATCAGTTTCCGTGTAAAAATCTGATTGGTCGTGATGGGCATGTACGCGCGGGGTGAGAGAGGCTGAAATGAAGCCTCATGCGAATCTTCGAAATTTTCTGAAGTCAGTCGCGTGTGAGGGCTCCGAGAGGGATTCGCGTTTCGGTTTTTTATTGTTTTATTTGGGTTTTTGCGGCCGGGAGCTTGCGTTGTTTAATGTTTTAATTGGAGTTGTTTTATGTGTATCGAATGTTTGTCTATTACAATATGTGTGTCTTCTATAATTACCGAATCGTATTTATTTTATTTTATTTATAACTACCATTTTGAGTTATGTCAGTTTGACACTTTAGCTGAAAAGTGTCTGGTGGAGCTACCCCCCCCCCCCCCCTTCGCTACTAGATAAAATTAAGCGTTACAATGTTTTGCCCTAGACATTCTTCAGTTGATTATCTAGTGCCTGACTTTTCGTTTTTTCAAAACTAAACTATTTTCAGTCTGCAATTTAACATTAATTAAACGATAACACTCTGGTAGCAGGCGTCGACACGAAAAGCTCAAGGTTAACCTTAATTTAAGCGTTCAAGTACCTTCTCTGCTAATTTATCCTTTTAAAAGGAAACCAAGAAGTAAGATTCTTTGAATATATCATTGAAAATATTCTTACATAGCGTGTAGGTTATTTAGTAACAACATCAATCAAGTTCTTGTAATAGATTTCTTTGGAATGAATGAAATTTATGAGAGGAGATGGTGAAACTCTGGAATGGAGAAGTGCCTCCCTTGCATCAAACGCTGCTTCGCATGCTGCATGTTTTCGTGCGTGTTTTACTATTTCGAGAATTTTCGTCAAGTCAAACGGAGCTAACTCGTCCAAGTGCTTTTTAATGAAATATCTTCGCTTTGATTTGCATCAATAGAATTAAACGCGGCGCGTGTTAGTTATTGTTAGCGCCTTGCTCATAAAAACCCCTTTCGGATGCTAACAGACGACTTTGATCAAAATGCTTTTATGAAGGAGCCTTTAAATCTCTAAATACAGGTTAAGGGAGGGGGGCAGTGGCGTCGCGTGCCATCTAACAACAATGCAACCGCTCCATTAAAACTCATTAAATACATCGAATTTTCTTTGTGCACTTTGCACCCCCTGAATGGGGCAGTTGCAAGGGTCTGAAAAGTTATGTTTTTTATGAGGAAAATGATAGCACACTCGATGAGCTGAGAACAATGGTGCCTTTGGTTTTTTCCTAGGTGTACCGGTTTCGGAGATACACACGTGTAAAGTTGTAAAAAATCGGGTGAGTAGTGACGTCACTACGCGGAATTCCCATTTAAAACAATGTATTTTGGGCCAAAATCTCATCTCCGGCACAATGGGACTTAACTAGAAACCAAAGGCATCTTTGTTCTCAGCTCAGCTCATTTAAACCCGTGTAAGAGGTCGAATGCGAAGGTGTTCACCGAACACCCGATAGTTCGATCTTTTTAGTGGTTTTAAATGGACCGAGTGCAACGTTGCCAAATAGCACGCTTCGCCACTGCTGGATTTGTGTCTCGATTGCGGTGAAAACGAATAAGATATTTTTGTATAGTAAAATTATGGCTACGTTTATTGAATAAGTTCTTCTAATAAGCCTTTTGTTGAAACGAGAGGGACTGATATATGGAAACAATAGATTCTCTCCATTTAAACCTACGTAAAGTAATCGATATTCCGGGGAATTCTTGATAAATCGATAGTTTTGCATACCTTCAAATGTAAAAAAACACGGTTGTCATGAAAAACACGAGTCCAAAATATTACAATAATACTTTTGAATGGTCGTTTTTGAAAAACCTTCAGCGTAATTCAAAAGCAGACATTTTCCTTGGACTAAAGGAATTCCCGCTTAGTCAATATTATTTCTCTTTGCAGTTTCTTTAACACAAACGAAATACACCTTGGATAAAAGAAATAATTCTCTCAGTGAAAAATGTTGCGTTTGATAGTATAGAACAGAATAATGCTCGCACCGCTTGAGAAACTAATACACACGTTGTCTGTGTGCGGCCAACACCGCACCGCACCGCGAACGCAAGCTCCTTCAACTCAGTCAGGTAGTTAACTGTTCGTACTCGACAGTCTTGTTTTTGCCTATGGCAGAAATTGAAGGAGCCCCACGGCTTATTACTAAAAACAGTGACCGACTACCCTAATTGAATGTGCATTGAGCATACTTCCCACGCCTGTTGCGTGGGACGATCAAGAGAACGACTCGTTTCATAAATGGCAAGCTCAAATGAACAGGTCGTTTTATGAATTAAATGCTCAAAAGAACGACTCGTTCCATGAATGCCATGCTCAAAAGAACGACTCGTTTCACGAATGGCATGCTCAAATGAACACGTCGTTTTTTGAATTAAATGCTCAAAAGAACGACTCGTTTCATGAATGGCAATCTCTAATGAACAGATCGTTTTATGAATTAAATGCTCAAAAGAACGACTCGTTCCATGAATGGCATGCTCAAAAGAACGACTTGTTCCATGAATGGCATGCCTAAATAAATATGTCGTTTTATGAATTGAATGTTCAGAAGAACGGCTCGTTTCATTTGGGGAAACATGGAATGATCTAAGATGATTACGAGAAAAACCCGTTTCTTAAATAAATTGCTCAAATAAACAGGTTTCCTCTCTCCTACTTCCTGCCAACGTAAGTCAAATACCTTGGTATTTGAAATTTTTAGACTATGATGAGTTTTTTACAGAATCTTGTGTATCACTAATTGCATACCGGACCAGGTACCAGCTATGTCCCTGCTAGCACAGCCTGCGAGTTCAGAGCTCATTCATCTCACAATCAGGAAAAGTGTACAAATGACTTAAAATCCATTTCAATTTGATTTTCATCCTATTTTATCGGGTAATGTAAGTATTCAATTGACATTATGCGTTTTTAACCTATCCTTGCACGCAGTGTTACCATTTAAGGCAGAAGTTATCCGAATTTGACTTAAAGTCAAATGGGGGAGATCGGATAATTATCCCAAAAATGGCAACACTGCTTACACGTGTTTCTAAATGTCCTTTAGTAATTCGTTTCGTTTAATTTGTTGCAGGTAAGAGTTTTTGCTCAATCATTATCTCCAGAAGTTTTTATCCTCTGAATAGATTGTTTTAGTAGAGCGACATAATGTTGTATAGATTGACGTTCGGGGACAGTGGCGTAGCGTGCAATTTGGTAACATTGTATTACTCAATTTAAACCCATGCAAAAGGTCGAATGCGAAGGTGTTCACCGAAACCCCAGTAGTTAGATCTTTTTAATGGATTTAAATGGACACATTACAACGTTGCCAAATTGCACGCTACGCCACTGTTCGGGGACCACTGGTCTCAAACAAACTTTGGTTCCCCGCATAAGCTCATTTTTGAACGGAAACTTTGGCTATTAAATCAAGAAAGTATTGCTACCTTTATGCGATTATGAATTCTGCGTCATCGAGAATGCTTAATTATGCCTTATTCCATGACTATGAATGCCGAAATCAACAAGATATTAAATGCTAAACGATGCAATGGAGGTTCACTGAGGACAATGTTCCTGTTAATGCAACCGGAATTCCTCTTTGAAAAGTATTAAACAGAGTGCTTGTTAAAGTTACCGGCATTCCGGTAAGGTATGTAATAAATAGACGTCTTGGTAGTTGGTGCGGTTGCAGGACATGCCTCTCATTGTCAGTGCATAACGAATAGAAGAAGAAGTGTTACGACTGAAGGTGTTGCGGGCGTTCTGCCACCGAGAGCGCTGGCATCGCATTAGTGGCAATGGATCCAGGTTATACACGAGTACTTATGGAGATTTCCTTCATTGTTTTCACTCCTACTGCCTCTGATTTTGCTCAGATTTGGTTGTTCTTGGGCAATTTCGAAAAAGAGAGATTTGAAATTTCATTCCGCGAAGTCATTATTAATCTGAAATAGAGTTTCCGCGACAAGCATCTTGAAGTTAAGTTGTACTCGCCTATCACATTGTTTACATCGTTGTCAGTTACTCTTGTTTAGTCGTTTTAAGTGCTAATCTCCCCCAAATAAGCCATGATAAAACGTCGATAAAAGGAGTAAAAAGTGAATGAATTTATTTTAAATTCGTTCCTGGTTTATAGTAACAGTGAATTTAAGTTACGATACTAGGAAATTTTTGCGAAAATAAAAAAGAAAATCTTGATTAAATTGTCAGAACTCGAGCAGGTTCCATTTGATACACTGAAAAAACAAAGTTTAAGTAGAACCGAAGCAGCTTTTTAAAATACCTTCGCAGAGCAAACATCCTAGCTCTACCGGAGCAAGTTGCGGATGTGCCGAATCACTACTTTGGTACACGGAAAAAAAAGATTAGTGAAAATAACCATACGGATACCTGATTTTGGCACCTGCTGGATGTTATGGTAAACTTGACCGGAAGTATGGTACATTTACGGATACTTTGAGTAAATTCGACATGCAATCAGGTAACATCACCTAGTACCTAGTCAAAACATAGTATACTTCAGGTTAACATTACCATAACATCTAGCAGGTGCCAAAATCAGGTATCCGTATGGTTATTTTCACCGTAGTTTTTTTCCGTGTAGAGCTAAAGCAAGGAAAGAGGCTTTTACTCTGAAGAAGTAGTGATTTGGTACACCTGCACTTTTCTCCGGTACAGCTTGAGCTTTTGCTCTACGAAGCTATTTTAAAAGGCAGCCGAAGCTGCTGTACATAAACTTTGTTTTTTCAGTGTACCGTGCAATCCTTACAGAAACCAGCCACTAATGCGATCCCAGCGCTGCAGGTGAGCACGGGACACAACTCAATGGGCGGAAGGGTGAGAGTCGTAACACTTCTTCTTCTACTCGTTATGGTCAGTGTTGAAATCACCCACATGTTATTGTTGTTGTTGCTGTTGTGGAATGAGCGGGAATTCGGGAGGTTCGCCCAGCTTCCAAATGTATTGTTTAATTGTAAACCGAAATTTCCGTTCAAAAATGTGCTTATATAGAAAAGTTCAATCGAATCGGAGTTTGTTTGGAACTAGAGACCAGAACCTCTGGTCCAGAGGCCCATGAATGGCAATAATCGATACGATACATCGCTGCATCTAAAACAGTCAGTTGCGGCTCGTGCAATTTGGCAACCATGCTAATTTTCCCTATAAACCTATGCAAAAGTATCGATATCTTGGGGGTTCAATTGCACCACCTGAATATCGATAGATTTACATTGGTTTAAATGGAGAGGATACGTTGCTGCCAGATTGCACCCGCCGCCATTGAAAACAGTCTATCACGATTTGAAAATTCAACAGTGTGAGTCAACTGTAATTATTGGTAAGTATCCTCACAATGAAATCACCCCGCATAGTCTGTTTTATTTAATCAATGGCAAAGAATGCAATTTCTTACAGCTTTTTTTCCATTTTAACTCATGCGAAACGTTGGCATTAAAGGTAACTGTAACAGGAAACTGAGGAAGACATGAATACGTATTAGCAAAGTTTGATAGAATCCGCAAGACGCAAACTTAAGACTATGAAGTCTTCCCTGCTTCCTCTTCCATTCTGCCCAGTGGCTCCCAGTAGAAAATGACTATAATAATAAATACTTACAATTATAGTGAAACAATATACATAGAATCACTGTAGATATGTAGATATTGCCGGGAGGCAGAGTTAGGACCATCAAGTCCTAACTCTAAGTCCTAGGATTTACCCTAAAAAGAAAAAGAAAGTCACGAAAAATAAAAAATAATAATACTGATTTAACAAACTAATTTTTTTCTCCGACGCAAATACAAAAACAGTACAAGTTACGAGGGGCGTTCAACTTATAAGTTTCCCTATTTTTTATCTCTAGCCCTGTTAGTGCTAGAAAAATTTCATTTATACGGTTGAATCCACCAAATTTTCGGCTTTCCAACGGTATTTTTGTTTTTGAAATTCAAGCAATTTTTAAAGGAGAAAAAGCTATATTTCTACACCCGTGTCGAAAAAGTCCCCGCCAACTTCTGAGGTGGGAAGTAAAAACTAACTTTGACACTTGGAATGAAGAACGCAAAACTTTAAAATAAAAGATACATTTTATTTTTGAAGTATTCCATTTTTACGACTTTTCCACACAATTTCCTTCTAGATTGATACATTTTTCGCAGCGATGAACCAGCTTTTCAATACCTTGGGCGAAAAACTCTCGGTCTATAAGGACTTGACAAAATTCATCACGGTACCCTAGTAAAAATGGTAGGCAAAGGTAGGCAAACGTTAGCAAACCTCGGTTGGCAAGGGTAGGCAAAGGTAGGCAAACGTTGGCAAACTCCGTCAACGGATCGCGACCGAGAAGTATATAAAGTATATAGCAGTACATAGCAAGGGAATGGGGTTGGAGGTACCTGCGCTGAGCTGAAGGTATAGAATCGGCCCCGCACCTCGGGTCGTTTCACTCGCATGCTGGCTGGTCTTATTGTTTTCAGTTTTATTGTCCCGCGTCCGATCCGGCGTCTCCGACCCTTTTCCACTCCCACTACGTAACACTCAACAGAAAATGAAATTTTTTGTCACGTTTAAATTTTGAAATTCTGACTTAAGATTCGGATTGCGCTTGACGTAGCGAGAAAATTGATACCGAATTGAAGATTTAAACATTATTTTTAAATAATTCTCCCGGCTCCTCTTGATCTTTGTTTCGGTTCAGATTCTCCTGTCTTTACTCTCCTCGTCAAACCATTCTAAATTCCCATCCACCACCTCCGTCTACCGCAGTTTTACGACTCAACCGCAGCTATATCACTCAGTGGCGTAGCGTTCGTTTTGACACAACGTGGCGTTTTGTCCATTTGAACCCAGGTAAAAGGTCGAATACGAAGGTGTTTATTGAGCACCCAAGAGTTCGATATTTGTCTTAGGTTTAAAGGACGAATTGCAACGTTGCCGAATTTCACGCTATGCCACTGCTATCACTCATGGAAACGGTAAATTTAATTTCAAAGATTAGAAAAATCATCTTGAAGAAAACGACGTGAGTTTTCTTTTTATTTTTCTGCTGTCTTATTAATGTGTTGGCGAGACAACGTTCCTTACGAAGATTCTTGGTGGGAGGAAAATTCGACAAATTAAATACCTATTGACTGGCGACTCCTTAGGTCAGTGGCGGCTCGTGCAATGTGGCTACAACGGATTCTCTCCTTTAAACCTATGTAAAACAGTGGCGGCTTGTGCAATCTGGCAACAATGGATTTCCTCAATTTAAAACTGTGTAAAATAATCGATTACTTAGTATCGATCTTTTTGCATACGTTTAAATGGCAAAAGTGCACGGTTGTCAGATTGCACGAGCCGCCACTGATGTAAAATAATCGATTGTCGGGGCATTCACTGAATCCCTGAGAAATCGATACTTTTGCATAAATTCAAATGTCGAAAAACAAGGTTTCCAAATAACTAGAGCCACCAGTGCCTTAGCTATTTGTTCGTGTAAGATGCAATGTTTATCAAAACGAATTAAAACGTTGCACACGTGGCCTCGCTTTGTCAAAATCTAAGGAATCTACACTCTAAACAAATAATACTTTAAATCGTCGGCTGTTAGGACATTGTGATCTCCTCTTTCCGGCATTTTAATCCCATAATTTTTGCACAGGGATCATTCGAAAACATTGTCTTGAAGAATATCAATAAGCATTAGAAGTTGAAAAGATTCGGAGCGCTGTTTAAGGACAGCGAATGAATTGATGGCACCTCAAAAGCTGGTGTTCGTGAAGGCTTTTTCGATGACATAATCGATTACTTTTTGAAAGTTATCGAGGTTGATTATTTCAGTAATCAGAAGTTCCAATTTCAATCAAATAATAAAATTGTTCTTTTGAAGTATAACCACGCTCAATAACTGGAAATAACCTGTGCTATTAATAAACGGCTCTGACTGTTTCAGTAAAATCGGTAAGTTATCGATTTTAGTAATCTTTTTAAATTTGACTGCAGGAAGCTCCATGCAAGCGCCCGTCTCCAGAGGATATTTGTATTGCGTCTTCAACAATGCTGCCAATGTTTGAATGTTGAAATAACAAATGACATCTGCTTTGCAGGTTACGTTCGTTAGCGGCTGGTGCGTACCGCGCTCGCCAGTCACGTGGCTCTCTGGCTCATCTCTGCCACTTTGTGTCGTAGGTCTGGTACCAATAATGCCTCCACCTTTTTACTTCCATCACCATGTAAAAAACAATTGGCCAAGGAGATAGCAGCGATGTAACTGGTTCATTGCACACTATCAACAGATTCCACTTCCGATGGTTCAAATACATGCTAAAATTATAATGGTCACAATGTCATCGAGACCCGTTTAGTTCAATAGGTAACCGAGTTATACTCTATCTCTTGCCACGCGTTTATTGGTTGAATTATTTCAACTTTTTAATCGAAAGGGAATTTTGGAAACGTGAATACACGCAAGACATGAGGGAACCTTTCTTCCGATTTACTGCCCCCCCCTCCGCTATTCATCCCTTCATGAGTCATTGATTCATCTCGCTTGGCTCTCTCTCTTTCACACATACAGTTTTCGGCCTGCCTCACTCTAGCTCACTCAAGGAAGGAACACGTATATGAAACAATAAACGTCAGCAGGAAGATGAGGAAGAAGAGAAAAGGTTTTTCATACATGTGGGTCTGTGTATGTGTGTGTGTGTGTATGGATGTTCGTGAAAATATTTACAAACTAATTTGCCTTCGCTGTTTCAGAGCGTCTTATAAATATCTGCTGAGCTCAGTGTTTCAATGCGGTTCCGCTGTCGCCGAATCTAATGATAGCAAATAGCATCATTATGAGCCTTGGTATGTAGACAGACAAATATGGCAACATCCCGAGTTTCTCAGAATGTAAAGACCTTACCTTCCAAAGCGACACTTGGGGTGTATGGGCGAAAGATGTAGTATTGACATTGAGAATGAAAATTGAAAGCAGGGAAGGAATCTTCATTTTTCGGCAGGTTGGTGAATAATAATAGACGGTCTGAGGTTTCAGGACAATGCCAGTTGGGAGTGTTGGGACAGTCTATTGTAAAATCATGGCTCAGATCAGCCTTTATTATGAATAATTGCAATACCGGAGTGCTCCTCTCTTCCGCTTCTTCGCCCCCCACCGTCCTTGACCATCACTCATAGCCTCAACGCATCGGCCACCTTCTTTTAACTTTTAAGGCCACGGTATACCCCAGTGGCGGCTCGTCAGGTGTAGTTAGTGTACTGGCACTACACCTACTTTTTCAAGTTTTTTTTTTTTTTTTTTTTTTTTTTTTTTTTTTTTTTTTTCTCTTCAAATTTTCAAAGATAATGGTCGCTCTTGATTAAAAATTACTGGATTTCGGAGAAATTAAAGGGGGAAAAGAGAAAAAGAAGTTGTAAAGAGCACCGAATTATAAGAACATTTGTATGAGAGCAGCGCAACAAGAAAGATGAAAGACGCGATCGGAGAGCACGATTATACGCACTACGCAGAAGCAGTCGGGCTCGCTCGGGTAGTGTAGGGTAGTGGAGTTCGAGTCAACCACACGGTTGTCATGACAACCGCGACTCGCCCATGTATACGCTACTCGCTCCAGTGCTGTGACCCTCTGTCAACATGCTAGCAAGTGTAGTAATGAAACTCCACACCATCAATATGTTAGGAGTGGGGGAAGCTGTCTATGCTCTCGGTAGTCTCGGCGCGCCCGCGCCACCTCAGTCCCTCACCTCACGGCTCAGTCTATGAATTTGCACTAATTTGGCGCTTGCATTTATAATTAGCTTGAGTTGTTCCTTATTATCGAGTTATTGTTGTCGTTTTCAGTCCCCCCCCCCCCCCCCCCCCTAAATTATGAATCCCGTGAATGATGTAGTTTTACTGTTGATGATAAAAAAAAGATGTTTTTATTGCAGGTTTTGCTAAAAAATTTAGTTATATTTTTAATGTTTTTACTTTTTTAAGTTATTAGCGGGGGGGGGGGATTTGTTATTACTATATTGTCGCAGGAGAACTTTCGTGTCTCGAAATAGTTAAAACAAGCGAAAAATTAAATCTGAGGCAGGTCAAATTTTCGAAAACTTTCCGCGGGAGGACCCCCCCCCCCTACTGGGAGCGTCCTCCCAGACCCCCACAACTACACCTAACTTTTCAGTCACGAGCCGCCACTGGTATACCCCTCAAAAGTATGAATCTCCCTAAACAGATCGCTGCACTGTCGGTGTTTGAGCACCACTTTCAAAACCGTGAAAAAGCTAGGTTTTTTCCCCCATGAAAATGAAGGTGGCTTCCTTACTAATTGGAATTTTAAAAATCGGCTCTTGTCCACACTTTAAGGATGGTTTGAGAAATCGCTCTAATAAGCCAGATTTAAAATTGGGCAAAAATTTACGGCGGGATTTGGCCTGCAAATTGGAAATTTCCTGAAATCCTTCGCGCGGGCTAGATTGAACTGAACAGGTAGGCTTGGAACCCTTGCACTCGTCGTCCCTCCTCACATCGCCCACCCATCGACCTTCTAGCCGAGGTCGAGCGGTGAGCCTTGATTGTCCGCGTCTTTCTTGTTATTGTTATAATGCCATTGTTCCTGACACCCGTATCGTCGCCTTCTTCCTCTAATTTCAAAACTTGCTATTTCGGCAGAGCCGAACTGATTTTCCCAGTTATTTCCTTTATTTGATGACTGGCGTGAAGATTTGAAGCCTTTGCGATGGCCTTGCGTCCAGTGGCGTAGATAAGAATTTCGCGCCCCCCCGCGAGATTCACAGTGGCGCCCCCTACTGGACTGCCCCCTGTCCCGTGCTCACCCCCCCCCCCCCCCCCCCACCAACACCACCAATTCACCTATTCGTTAAGAATAACCAGATACCTAGCGTGGTCACTTTTGATTGTTTGATGTTTTAAATTTTTGATTAATACAAATGTGAAAAAAGAATACTCCTTATAACTTTATAAACAAAGCTCGTGAGAAAAAATGCCGTGTAATAATTTGCATAAAGATTAATTGAAGACAAGAAGAAAAAATATGATGATTGAACATTTGAACAGGTAAAAAAAAAAAAAAAAAAATTACCTTCAGTTTGAATTTAAGTTTTACAAAAACAACAAGCCTCGCCTCTGCTTTACGTTCAGAAAATCGGTGATGACGTCATTAAGATCCAGAGCCCTCGCACGATCGTTTTCAATGCTCAAAACGGAGAGCGAAGACAATCGGCATTGCGACATGGTACTTCGCAGATACGTCTTTATTTGTTTGAGCTTGGAAAAGGATCTTTCCGACGTTGCAGAAGTCACCGGTATAGTGAGGAAGAGAAGGTAGGCTGTGGAAAGGTCTGGAAAACTGCTTGTTAAAATTTTATTTTCCGCAAGTAAAAACTCGGCAAGTTGCTTAATGGTGGTCAATTTCCTCTTTTTGACATCAGAAGCTACAAATTTTCTGAACTGGAGGTGACAGTCAAAGATAGGTGTAATCAGTGACGGATCCAGAAAATTTTTTTAAGAAGGGGACACCCTTGAAATTTTTGAATTTGGAGCGTTGCAGTAAGAAAGTTTGAGCTATTTTCTGCTGAAAAAAGGCAAAAATTGCGGCTTCTGGGGGGGGGGGGCGTGCTCATCCCCGTGGATCCGCCACAGGGTGTAATGATTGCTGAAGCTGTTGATTCCCTAACGTTTTGCGAGTGTGTGTCGGTCTCCTTCTTACGACTGATTCGTCCTCATAATCATTTTCGGGGCCGCTCAAATGGTATACATACGGTCGGCAGGGGGTGGCGCCCCGTTTCAATTAGTAAAAACATAGAGAGTGAGAAAGTTTGGAAAGAGGGGAGTGGAGAGAACGTTAGACAGAGGTTGGGAGGGTTTCGATTGGAAAGGGGCGCCGCCTCCAAGTTCTTGCACACGACACCAAAATGCTGAAATTGGCCCGCATTCTGATTTTTTTTTTTTTTTTTTTTTTTTGCTTACGTTTAATACATCTACCTTGAGAAAGCCCAACGGCGAATGCGATTAAAGGCGCCTATCGGCGCCTTTAATCGCATTGGCTTTTTTGCGCCCCTTGGACGCTGCGCCCCCCCGCGCCGCGGGGGCTGCGGGGGTGCTATCTACGCCACTGCTTGCGTCCTATGCTCTGGACTCGGATGTTAGTCGCTGTGTTAAGGGTATCCTCCTCCTGGACAGTGTTGCCAGATTGGGGTGAAAAAGCCGTACGTTTTACATTGATTTAAATGGGGAAGATACGGCTTTTTACTCTCAATCTGGCAATACTTCTCCTGGTATTGAATTATTGAAAATGCATACGGCAATCAACTGTTCAAACGACTGCGCGAAATGATTATTTGGCTACCATTTCATTCGACCGAATAAATTCTTCCTGAAGGCTACCGTGTATGAGTCGCGAAGAGTAGTGTATCGTTTCTCAATCTTCATTTGCGCCGCCTGCAGAAAAATTGCCAAGGGGTGCAGAATTTTTGAACCTCAATAGAAGGTACAGGGGACATCATCCAGTGATAGGCAAGTCCAGAGGCGTATCCACAGGGGGGGGGGGGCACGGGGGCACGTGCCACCCCCTTCCCAATGCAACCCTGAGCAGTGAGCACAGCGAAAGAAAAATCAACTGATGATTCACTTGCCTCATGATCAATATACAGGGTGGAACAAAACTATAGACAGTAATTTTCAGGGAGTGCTTTAGAGGTAAAAATAAGTTTTTTT
>VMOF01000220.1:9304334-9341336 GCA_011764245.1 Trialeurodes vaporariorum
ACGACTATACGTACTTCTTAATCGAGCTGTATAATATTTTCACTCACTGGTGTTATCATCGTTGGATTTGGGAATTCCGTTTCTCATTGAAGTCGGCGCGTGTCTGATGACCGCTAAAACCCACCTCGATCACTTTTGAAAAGTAATCGCGATTCATGCAGCAATTTGAAAGAGACGAAAACTGTTGACTGCTGACTGTCGACTGACTAAAAATCAGTGGCGAAAACAGCATTTTTCCGTCTCCCTTAAATTTCTCCCTTTGAATGTATAAGCTGGAAAAAGATAAAAGGAAGAGATCCCTTGCATATCCTTATCTGATAATCATGTTACAAGGGAGAGAGGGGAAGATAAAGAATTTCTCCTTCTGCTGATAGCTAGTTGACTGTTGTTGAAAGTTTGCAGTTGAGGTCCACTTTTTACTTTCTCACTTCAACCAAGTTAGAAAAGTTGATCAAGTATTGCGATGGCGCAGAGATTTTCAAGGTATTTTGTTTCGATACTTGGCCTAGAATGACTAAGTCAATCATGATAATGATTAAATAATTGGTTCTCATCATGCCTAATACTATCCTACAGAACATCTATCCATAACATTTTAATATTTCTTAATTAAATGTGGTTTGGATCGGTAATTTTTTTTTTTTTTTTTTTTTATTCAACAGTACTATTACATTACTTAGTACTAAACTTACACCTACTATACATTTGAGTATATCTATGTGCTATTTATAACTTACACTTAATTTTAATTTTTAACTTTTCCTGCTAGTCCAGCAACAGAATATCTTTGCTGGAATAGCAAGTAACACAAAATAAATATAGTTCTACTCCCGTCTGGTGTAGACTGTGTCTGATCCATTAAATGCAACAAACAAAAATAAAGATAAATAAATAATAAAATAAAATAAAATAAAATAAAATAAAATAAAATAAAATAAAATAAAATAAAATAAAATAAAATAAAATAAAATAAAATAAAATAAAATAAAATAAAATAAAATAAAATAAAATAAAATAAAATAAAATAAAATAAAATAAAATAAAATAAAATAAAATAAAATAATAAGTGAAAAAGGTAAGACAAATAAATGAATAAAGAAACATAAATAAATGAATAAATAAATTATAAATAAATAAATAAATAAATAAACAAACATACAAATCAATTACTACACGGAGAAAAATGATTCGCGCCATCTGCCTAGAATCTAGCTTCTTTTACCAAACTGCTGAGTTGATTTTCGGCACAGATAAATTCCTGTATAAAGCAGCCAGACCAGTTTAGTTAAAATTTAGACTCCTCATCTAGTTGCACCGTTTCGCCGCTTGGCTGCGGGTTACAACTCGCCGCGTTGCAGAGTCGCCCTTGTCGCGTTGCGTTGTCTCGCTGATCAGCTGCATCGTTTTGACGCCTCGTTGCAATGTACTGATTATATCATGTGAGCATGCCACCTCTCACACATGAGAAAAGTATGTAACCGGCAGTTTGGTAAGTGAAATGAGACTCGTCCGCTCTTCGAACCTGGCTAATCGAATGGCGTATGCCATATGTATATTTGCTCCGTCTAAAGTCAAATATGTTTTCTAAAATTTTCTGTAACGTGAAGTCTAATGTTCTAAAAAACCGTTAATTAAAAGTGCTCGGACTTCGCATAACTTCAGAAGTGGGTTCTTTCATTTCTGAGAAAAAACTTATTTTCACTCATGTTTACTCTGACATGCTTCGTTCCATTTAGTCTTTTGTATAATAAAAGTAGATTAAATAAAAAGTCAAAGTAAATACCTTTCAATAAAAACGCAGAATGCAGTACACCGAACCAAGATGAATACATTGTAGATGTCATTTCAAACTGATTTCAAAAATAACAGGCTTTGGGTATAAGAATGTTATTTTCATAAAAGCAGTTTCAAAATGTATATTTTTAGCAACCTCGTAATCCCGTATGCACACACCATGAATGAAACCGTACAAAAGTATCACCAAATATTCAAATAAATGTGTCACGAAAATACACAAACACAAAATTATGAGAGACGTCTCTTCTCGAAAAAGCTTTATGGTAAAATTGTTGATTGTAATAAACGTGGAATATGCGTAAACTACTTTCAAGACAGAAACGACAATTGTTATATTAGAACTTCAATCAATCATTGATGAGTATTTTTAAAGGTAGGTACTTATATGATCCGAACATAAAACGATGAAAACTGTCACACAAAAATATAAATAAATAAATAAATAAATAAATAAATAAATAAAACAGAGCATTTTTGAACGAAGACACTACACTTTTGAGCTAGAAAATTGCACACCAAAAAATACTATCATTCTGAGTTAAATAGTTCGAATGCAGCAGTATAGCGTAAACCCCTCAGATCAAAGTAAACCCGATAAATCCACATTTCATTAATTCATACGAACCACTCACAACACATATTTTATTCGAATAGAGCTAAATAATTTAAAACAAATCAGAAGATGACACATTTCTATTACACACCAAACAGGCAACAAACCGAACTGACTGCACTAGACTGACGCCTTGGCCCTGAGTGCCATTCCTCCCGGTCTCGTCCCTTTCTCGATTTGACACGCATCATTTGAAAAAATACGTTGAGGCGAAGAACCCTAGCCTCGTCGGTTAATTACAAAGGAAATAAGAAAAAACGCGCGAAAAAACCTTTCAGTGGATGAATGAGAACGATAAATGTTTTAAAAACCCTACGAGAATGGGTGACTAAATTTATAAACACTTCTATATTTTCAACCATCAGTATCTATTTCATTTCATGAGAATAGACAGCAGCGCCCATGATCTGACCGGTTGAATTCTGCAACCTCTTTCACGATATCTACCGTCTGAGTTTAGTAGATTCGATCAGCCCCGTTCAACAGAGCGAATGAACCGTTTGAATAACGCACCTAAATGTTTCAGACTTGCGGCTCGACTAAGGCCTGAGGAAAGGAACTAAACTCATCTTGTTCCTATGTTTTTCCAACTTGTTTATTTTTATAATCAACTTGGTAGAGACTCCAAGAAGATCCATTGCATATTTGAGACTGTCTTTTGCCAGACTGGTTTGGTTGAACGAATTGACGGATTTTTCTCCGTGTAAATAAAGTAAATTTAAATTAAGTAATTAAATTGAGACATAACGTTTACATTTACATAATTTCACAGTACATACAATTAACTATCTTACAGTTTAGTAATTTTTAACACCTAGCTGCCACTATACACAGTACTTTTACTCATCGTAGCAACGGCAAAGCAACTCAAACGGTTTCCGCCGATTTAACCTTCTCACTGTCTCACTGTTATCCATCAGTTTTATCGCCTCTTCGTTGACATGACCCAAAACTCTCGCTTCGTATTTTTCCGCCACCTCTCTAATGTACTCTTTAACTGTTGGGATCCCTAACTCTTTGTGTATGTCCTTGTTCCTCATGTACCAAGGGGCCCCTAGAATCTGTCTCAGAATTTTGTTTTGTTCCGTTTGAATTAGTTTGATGTTGCTATCTTTGGATCGGTAAATGTATAACATTTCTGTGGCGTCCGTATCCCAGCATAACTTTTGCACAATTGGTCCAAATGTATTCAAATTTTGCAGAAAGGTTGCTTTCAACATTTCCCCAAGGGACTTTGTTTGTTTTTTGTTTTAACTTTTAATTTTAAGGTTAGTTATGGATGAAAAATAGTTTCCATTAAAATCAATGGAAAAAATGGGTCAAAAAAAGGAAAAATTTTAACATTTAAAAAATGGATCTTTGGATCTGGATAAAAATATCAAAGGGGGTCTGAGGGTCTCCCTCAGACTGTCAAAGGGGGGGGTCTAAGGGTTTCCCCTCAGGATATTAAAGGGGGTCGGGGGGTCTCTGTTAGATTACATTTGTTGTAAGAAAGTATTCGTAGGGTATTCTCTACAGTTTATTTATCTCAATTGACGCGGAAGAGTTTGTTTCAGAAGTGAAGACGAAGCTCACCAGATAATCCTTGGCGATTTTTCAATTTCCATGCCTTCAAATCAACACAAAACTTGCCTAATATGTTACTTTTACCTTTTGATTTCAAAGCGTTTTTTACTGAAAACTTAAGACTCAAATACATTTTCCCCATTGCCATCATGCATTATGAGCAATAATGTTGGAAAAATTCCAAAGATTATCGGTTACGCTCCAACTGCGCTTCTGAAACGAGCTCTAGCAACCCAGGCCAAGTCATTCGACCACTATACACGTCCAATTATTTGTGTACCATTACAATGCAATTGGGACGTCGGAGATAATTGTATAATGTATTCTGTAGCTACTATACATGTTTACATTGTTTCCTCTCTGTATATGTTTTACTTTTTTGTTTACATCTCGTTCAAAATTTAGGATACAAATTACGACGCGACGTTTGAAGGATGTATAAACTCTCGGAATAATTTTGATTCGAGAAAAATAATAAAATGAAAAAGGAAAACTAAACCGGTCAGCAAGTGCTTTACGACCGTTTCATTTCGCATTTGGCAAGAAAAACCAATCAAAAACGTTACTCCTCGGCCAAAATTTTCATCTTCATACTCCCAATTTGCTTCCTATAATTTGATGGTTTTTTCTACTTTTTTGAATAATAAAGAAGAAACAAATCGATTTTAGCTCATATCTTTACGGACAAGCGGCTTCTGATGTATCTCCTTCTCATGGTCGACAAAGCCCTGATCTAAAGAAAGTATCAAAGCACCATCCTCACTCTTTATAGTTAGTCGGGACTAAAGATTAATACATTTCCAGTAATAGCATGCGTAATTGCTGTAACAGAAGCATTTATAGCATGGGCATAGCTACTATGGGGTCAAGGGGGGCCATCCCCCCTCCCCTAGAAAATATGATGTAGAAAAAAAAAATGCTGTAATAGTTGAAAGGAATTTTATTAAACATATTTATAAAACGAAAAATGAAATAGAAAAATAAAAAATAAAAAGAAAAAAAAAAAAAAAAAACACTGTTAATAGGCATGAAGTATTTTTACTTTTGGTAATTCAACGGAGTAGGTAAATTGAGCGGGAAATTGGTTCCGAAGGCCCTTCTCTTCTATTATTTCGTGTTCTACGATGTTATTATTATGAATTTACGAGTAGCCTGAGTGTAGCAAAAAAAAAAATTAGATTATCTCATTCGAATTCAGTTTTTTTTTTTTTTTTTTTTTTTTTTTTTTTTTTTTTATGGCAAAGTAACATGAAATTACACTTTCCGCTAGCGTTTATTTCCTTATCATTGGCGAGGTGGAGATAGCCTGAAATTACGTCTTAGAGCGGCTAAACTGACGAAACTTCTGGAGGAGGACTGGAGGACCCCCAACCTCCCCCGCTGGCTGGGAGGTATTTCTATTAGACCCCCCAGTGGGGATTTCCAAACTTGGCCCCCCAGAAACGGTTTCTAGCTACGCCCACGAGCATTTTAGCATACGTGTTTAGCAGGAACTTGCATGGGGGGGGGGCTGCCCTTGCCCCGGGTGGCACTCTCCGTGGGAGGCAAAATCAGGGTAAAAAAAAAAAAAAAAAAGTTATCAAATCAATGTCAAAGGTCAAGGTAGGCGGAAGAGAGAAAAAGAGGAAAAAGAGGAGAAAATACGGGATAAAGGAGGCAGGTAGAGCGAAATAGTACGGGATATATATCCTTTCTGAATATGTTCCAGAATACTTTCAGGCGCTTACGGGGAAAAATGTACATATGTAGAATCAGAGGTCCTCGGGAGACAATCGATACGATGTATCGTACTACGAAAACAGTATTTTATAGGGGAGAAGGATTTCAAGAAATGAGAGTTCTTCAAAAAGGGTTATGTTTCCTTGGAAGAGGGTTGCATGGAAGTTGGCAACAGGGTTAATATTTCCGTCCCTCTCTCCCCCTTCTCTCCATCCCTCCCTCTCTCCCTCTCACCCTTCCACCTTCGCACCATTTCTACCTCCTTTCCCTTCCTCACCATTATCCGTCTACCACTCTCCGGAGAGCCGTTTGTCTCTACTCTGGCTCTAACCACTCATCAGCGTATCGTACGCCCCCTCCACCCCCCCACTCCCCCACCCCTCCACCCCTCTATTAACCACCTCCCCATTCCCTTCTTCACCCATGCACTCTTCGAACCATTCGCGTGCGCGCGGATCACGACTGCCCGCTCGCCACGGGCTGCGCGATGCCACCATCCTCTTCCACATTGGCTACCCAGCGTTGCCAGATTGTTCGTGAAAAATGCGCATATTTATTCAATGTAAATCTACTACAAGTGTCAAACTTTTGCTAAAGCATTATAGAGGATTGGTTAAGGAGGGTAAATTCGCGCGAAAATCACATTGCTCGAATCAGTGACTCGAAATCGACTCATAATCTCACTAAAGGTATTTTGAGGAGAAATTGAAGATGATGGGTGAAATGAACCGGTCACACTTTGATGAGTCTCCGAAGGTACTTACTGTGGTTCTGCAAGAACATCTCGTAAGAATGGAGTTGATTAAGATAGGGAAACCCAATGTAATCGGCGGCAACGGCCGCCATTGCGGTCTCGCGCTTGAAAGCATTTTAAGAGTTTGTAAGTGCACTAACATTTTTACAGGGTTTTATACCAAGATCAAACATTAATGAGCCTGTAGCAAAAGTTGGCAAAAGCTCTATTCTAGAACACTACCTGTGGCTGTAGCAAAAATTTTCAACGAACCCACTGTCCCATTTGGCAACGCCGCGCCGCAGCGTGACGACCTGGCAACGCTGCTCGATGCAATGCGAGCACCACCGGCGAAGCACGCCCTCGAAATCTCTCCTATCCCTCTCTCATTTCCCGTTTGAAATCACAGGTTGAAAAAGGATGAAAAGATGCGCGGTGTTTTATCCCCCCCCCTCTCCACTCCTATCTTTGTGCTTTGTCTAACACACATGTTTTAATGGAGGGAGGAGGGAGATGGTGAATCTGTGGATGTGCCTCTGAATGCAAGCTGTTGCTTCGACGAGCGCTAAGCACTGATTGTGAGTGTCGCCGCCGTCGCACGTAGGAGTATTTGACCCGAAAAACTGGCCAAAAACGGAAAATTGAAAAGTCGTCCAAAAAACAAACTATTGATGGTTTTTGAGAGGTAAGTAACCGCTCTATTGCGTAATAGAAGTGTCGGAACATCTACGTTTATCTACTGTTTAGGAGACAACATGGAACTGAGCGCTCGACGCACCTGCGGTTGTTCACCGCTCAAAGCGCTGTTAATAATCAGCTAACATCTTCCATCGAGGACAAGCGTTGGGGCATCCAAACATTTCAGCGATTATGGACGTTGTTTTAGATGGTATGTGCTTCATTTTGATGGCAACAATTTCTTTTTCCGAGCATTTTTGACCCTTTTACATCTAATTTAAAATGGACATGAAAAAAATCTCTAATTTTAGACTCTATCTTTTTAAAAAAAGGCAATTTTGAATACGTTCCGGGCAAAACCGGGCACAACCAAAACAAGGGGGTTAGAGTAGACCCTTTTAGGCAACTGCTCCAATAGTTAAAAATTGCAAGAAATTGCCCCTTTTTTTTAAAAACATGTTGAAGTCAAGCCTTTTTTATGAGATAAGCGTCAATAACTTGGCAAAAGAATGAGCTATCGACCTTTCGTTTGAGCCAAAATTCTTAATTTTTTACCCCTTTTCCAACCATAAACCGTGCAATAGGAGTTTTGAGTTTAAATTGGAAAATTAACCAAAATCGATTTTCAAATATTCAAAAACACGCAAATATTATTTTTTGGCCAGGTTTTTGGGGTAAATACTCCTACGTGCGTCGCCTCTCTGCTTCGCGTCCAAGTCCGCTCGTTCGGTTCGCGTTCGCGTTCGTCCGTCGAGTGTCAAGAATCGAGTCATCTCAGCCGCACGCGCGCAGCTCGCACTCCATTCACTCTCGAAAACTTCCTCTTTCTTCTCCCCCCCTCCCCCTTCCTTATAGCCCTCTTAATCCCCCCCCCCACAACCCCCCCCTCTCACTGTCTCGCGGAGACCATCCTATAAGACCGATACTCGACAAGTGAGATACACTCGTCAGATAATTTGCTTCGGAAGTGAATTACAACCCTTGCGACCCTCCCTTCATACCTTCCTAACCCCCCACACCATTCACTGGCCTTCTCTCGCACTTCAACCCCCTCCCCCTCACCATCCCTCTCTCCCCACCCCTCCACCTCCCCCCATCGTGCGACTCCTTCACTGTGCTCCACTTGCCATCACCGCCGCGCGCGGACGACAAGAACTCTGACAGCCAAACAACTGTCGCTGGCCGATTTCCTCTTCTACATCGTGTTGCTGCGCCCTGGTTTCCGGCGTGCGGCAGTGTACTGCGCGTCTCCATCAGTGGCGTAGCGTGCACGTTTGGCAACGTTGAACTGTGTCCATTAACCCTTTACAAACCAGGTTTGATCAAAAGAACGCCACTCTCAGAGATTACTAAGCCTAACAGATATGGCACTTCCTATCTCCGCCGTGTTGAAGAACTGTTGGCCGGGCTCCGGAAAAAAACGCCTGCAGAATGGCTGGGATACAACGCAACGTGCTGTACGCTGGTGACCGTAAACATTGTTGTTATTCATGTTGTCGGAAATGAGGTTAGATTCTCTGCAGCATCTAAATGTTTGTCATTTAATGGACGATGGGATGATTAAAGTGTCTTAGATTTTCAGATTCACGTTCAAAATATACTCAGAGCTCATTAAACTTCCCAAACACTTTATTAATCTCATTAATTTAGTTAGTGGCGTTGCTGTCAAACCTAGTCAAACCTCATTTCAAACAGCAACAGCTTAGTAACAATGTTTACGGACATCAGCGTACGCCATATTGCATACTTCGTAGAAGTCGAACAACGCTTTTGAATCGTTATGCCATATCTCTTAGGCTTAGTAATCTCTGGCCACTCTTCCGTTAATATAAGAAGGGTAGTTAACTGTTCGTAGTTAACTCGGGGGAGTTGGAATTGCCTGTACGATAAATTGAAGGCGCCCGAACGAAACCTTATCGTGTAAGTGTCTACATGCAGAATCGCGTTTATTTTGAATCATGATACTGGAGCAATGTGAAATAGACGAGAGGAGAAAGACGAGTAAACTCGGGCTTGGCCCATATAAGAGGTTAAAACACATGGAGAAGATCGAACTGCTGGGTGTTCGGTGAACACCTTCGCATTCGACCTTTTACATGGGTTTAAATGGACACAGTACAACGTTTCCAAATTGCACGCTACGCCACGCCACTGGTCTCCATCCATCCCCGTGATAAATCGCGCAGTGAGTCGAATCGCGGGGTTTCCCGGACGTTTAACCCTTTCATACCTGATGTACATTTTAATGTACTAGCGGAGACAAAGATACGGTGACCGGGGTATGCAATCCGCAATGCATAGTATACTGTTGAACACATGTATTACGTGCGTTGCGTATTGCATACTCTGGCTAGGTATGTTTGTCTCCGCTAGTACGTCTGAATAGCGTAGAATCTTCTAGAGAAAATGAAAATCAGGGACCAATAAATGTTCGGTACTGACGGTCCCCGAAAGACGTTGGACGGTGAGCGTTTACGTGTGCTTTTAAACGGCCTTAGGTCAGAGTTGGGCAAAAAATTATTCGGAAATTATTCGGTGAGTCAGGCAACGCCGCAGGGCTGCCGTTTTGCGTATAATCAATGCTATTTTTCTATTCACCGATGATTCCACCGGTTGAGAAAAGATTAAACAGTTCAGTTTTGTGTATGACTGTAATAAACTAAAATACTCGCATCTGTAATCTTTTCTCAACTGGTAGAGTCGTCGATGACTTTAAAAAACTTGCGGAAAATTTAATTAATCAACGGAGTTTCCACCGACTAAGGAAAGATTACAGATCAGAGTATATTCGTGCATTACAGTCATACACTAAACCGAATTGTGTAATCTTTTCTCAACCGGTGGAATCATCGGTGAGTTGAAAAATAGCATTGATTATACGCAAAACGGCAGCCCTGCAACGCCGAGTCAATCGAATTATTCGACGAATAATTCTACGATTGACCTATACCTTCCGTGTGTTTTCCTTTCCTCAACTCAGGTAGCTAACCCCGTTTTCAGGGTTGCCGGATTCATTCCATTATTTCTCATTAGCTGGTTGCCCAACTCTGCCTTAGGTGCACACCAATCATCTGGGTGCAGGACCTTCTATACCGAACTTTCATTGGTCCATGATATACCTATCGCTTTACATGAGAAAATTGTGCCCAGACCACCTATGATGGCTAAAAATCCGTTCCTGAACAAGAAATATTTTCAGGTTTGAAAGGAATAATGGGGCAGTTGCTCGTTCTTGTTGTAAGTGATTTAACCCATTTATGCCCAGTGGGTGTTGTGATATTTTTTGCCCAAATTTCAGTCAATTTGGACCTATATTACTCAAAAACCCACGTTAGGAGTTTTTAGCAAGTAAAAAGATGCACCAAAAAAGTTCTGAATTTTTTTTTTAATTTTTTCGTGTTTTTAGTTTTCAGATTGTGTTTGTGTTAGAGAAACACCTAAAAATTTGATATAATTCTGGGCTTATTTGGGGGTTAAGGGTATATTCAAGTGTGAAAACCTCGAAAACCTGCAAAAACACTGATGGTAGCACAACGCCGCGCCGCCATCACGCTCACGAATTTAAAAGCATTTTATGAGTTTAGGATTGGATCTTGTGAGTTTTGCTTACCATCTAGCTTACAGCAAAAGTGTGCAACAGCCCCATTTTACGAATAAAAATCAAGAACACATGAACGATAAACAGTAAAATATATCCAATTTAAGAATGTGTGTGAAATCATTCATGTAAGAGATGGAAATGAAAGTGAGTGAAATGACATATGGTTTTTGCAAGAAAATATCAAAACTAGGAAATGTTTTCTGAGCAAAAATAAAACCTTTCTTCTTGTCCGGGAAAATTTATTTTTCAACCCAGTGTGCTGTTTTGCGTCGGCTATTCGACGAAGAGCGGTGAGCGAAACTTAAAGCGTTGCTGTGGTTTAAGCAACTCTTTGTGGTAAGATCTTACGTTCGACCGCGTCGCGCGTCACGGCCGATGAGAGTTGGGAGCCGCAAAGTGTGCCTTCAATGTGTAAGGTAGGCAAAGTTATTGCCAGCACGTATCTAGTTATCGGCTGTATATCACCAGCGCACACTTTTGCGATTTTTTCATAAGCGCACACATAAGCGAAATTAATGTCATTAGCCCTTCACTGCATGGGATTTTTTTTTTTCAACCAAAACTGGATTTTTCGTTCACTAGCTAGGTCACATATTTGGAAAAAATAGCAAAAAAAAAAAAAAAATAATTAGACAGTTTTTCGGTGAAAATTCTCATTTTTTTCATTTTTGTCTCGTTTTTTACATGTGCTATAACACCATAAGAAATGGCGGGAAAAGAAAAAAAAAACTTTTATTTTTCAAAATGTTAAAAAAAAAATAAGAATTTTTTACTTTAATTGGATTTTTTAAAGAGCAAATGCCAGAAGCTTAGTAAAAATAATGAAATTGGGGTTGAATTGGATTCGGGGGCAAATTTTCCCCCAACCATGATTTCTTTTTTTAATGCATTATAATGAGTGCTGGTGGTCTTTTGAAAATTGTTTGAGCCCCTTTTTATGTTTCCTTATAATGTGACACTGGTGATACAATTTGAAATAAGTCAAAATATACATTACAATGTCTGATATAGGCCTTTTTACATCATGTGACACCGGTGTCACACTATGCAGTGAAGGGTTTTAACGCACAGTTTTGAAGATACAGATATTTACGGGATATACGACTTGGCAACATATCAACAGGAGAAGCAGGTATAACATATATATGAAATCATTCTTGAAAGTATGTAACTCACCATATTAGTCAGAATTAACGTAGTCCGGGTCGTCATTGTAGTCAGAATCAGGGGTAATTTTCAGTGGGGATGTCTCAAAGCAAGCAGCAATATCTTGTAAGAACTTCAAAGTGGACGTGGAATCAACTTGTTGGAGGTATGCTTCCGTGATCGCGGCAGTTGATTCTTCGAGGTCGCGTTGCTTCCTCCTTTTTTGAAGTTTATCATTATTATATTTACTGAGCGTATTTTTAGCTCAATGACCTTTTGAGCTGTGTAGAAAGAGTCAATGGGGCTATTGCACACTTTTCCTATAAGCGATTTAATAGTCGATTGAGGCGTAAAAACCTCAGAAAATAACGATGGCGGCACTAAAAACTTCCAAAATCCACTCCTAAACTCAATAAATGCAGTTATTTGCGCGAGCGTAATGGTGGCCGAAGGCACTAACAATGGGAGATTCCTATCTTAATTTCGTCACTCTTTCTGTGCTGACAAGGATGATTCACCGAGTAATTAGTCATCAGAGTGATGATCCACATCCGATGAATGTTGCCGCAACTCCTAGTGACACCGGTGTCAAATGAAAGTAGTCTCTTATTATTGGTCACTTCTTGATGGAGTTTCAGAATTGGTAGATGGGAATCTCCCATTGTTAGTGCCTTCGGTCACCATTACGCTCCCGCAAATAACTGCGTTTATTGAGTTTAGGAGTGGATTTTGGAAGTTTTTAGTGCCGCCATGGTTATTTTTTGAGATTTTTACGCCATAATCGACTATTAAATCGCTTATAGAAAAAGTGTGCAATAGCCCCATGACTGCAAGAATGTTCGGATGGGAGAAGTAAAATTCTCCATGTAGCTTGGAATTGTAGCTGCAGTCAACGGCCTTAGTGGTCGTGATGTCATGTCTCATCAGTGGCCTCGCCCAAAGGGAAGGTGAGAAAATGGTGGATTCAATGTAATTCTTCAACACGAAATCAGAGAACTTTGAACATCCAGCGGTTGGAGCAAGGAATGATTTAAACGTGATAACAGAAGAAAATCAGTGGCGTAGCATGCAATTTGGCAACGTTGTATTGTATCTATTTAAACCCATGTAAAAGGTCGAATGCAATGGTGTTCACCGAACACCCAATAGTTCGATATTTTTCATGGGTTTAAATGAAGGAATTGCAATGTTGCCAAATTGCACGCTACGCCACTGAAGAAAATACCTGGTTGCCTGTTGCCAAGTAGTATCCCCATAGGCGGATCCAGCAATCTGGCAACTGCGCATTCCTCTCATTTGAATGTATGATTAACAATCGATTCTTGGAGGGGCTGCAGCCCCATGACAAATCGATTATTTCTCATGCAAACTAATGGGGAGAATACACTGTTGTCAAATTGCTGGATCCGCCAATGAGTATCCCGTAAATATTTGGTTCTTCAAAACTGTGAGCTAATGACATTTTCGCTAATGTGTGCGCTTATAAAAAAATAATCGCAAAAAAGTGCGTCAATGAAAACCTGCCCTAGTTATCTGACCGGCTATCACGCCATTATGGTATCTGGTCTCGCCGGATGACCGCATATATCCGATAGCCGACGACTATCCGCCTTATGTTTCGAAAACTGAGAGGACTACCTTATTAACGGGAAAAACGCAAAAACGGCAGGTAACGCTAAAGAATGTACCTACACTGAACAATAAAGTGGATTAGGTGCAGATTGAAATTTTTTTAATGTTGATAGAGCACATTAAAATGAAGAGCACCATTTACACAATCGACCTTCTAGGTGGTGTTGGACTGAGTAATACAGTTTGAAGCCTTAAACATATACGACAAATTGAAGTAATTTTGTTCTTCTTAATTTGTTATTCACATATTGCAAAGGTGCGAGGTGCAGTGGCGTAGCGTGCAATTTGGCAACAATGTGATGTGTCCATTTAAATCCATTCAAAAGATCGAAACACTGGGTGTTCAGTGAACACCTTCGCATTTGACCTTTTACATGGCTTTAAATGGACGAACTGCATCGTTGCCAAATTGCACGCTACGCCACTGGTGAGGTGAGGAGCAAGCGCGCGGCCGTTTAGCGGTCATGCGCTGCGCAACTTACTAATTCCACAATTTTTCGTTGTTCCGTTGCGCATTCAGTTTTGATCTTTTAGAAATAATCTGATGCTTTTTCGTTGTAAATGTGACGAACTTTAATTTTGTACGAGAGTATTTCTTGCATTTGATCAACGGCGTTCGAGTTGTAAGCAAAATAAGCCAAAAAACGTGATTTTGACCGTCATTTTGGTAAGTGGTGGCCTTTCCGCCCATCTGACTCGTACGCAAAGTTCAGATTCGGATTCAGCGACCCAATAATACTTAAGTATCGACTCTCAGACATAATTCTCCAACACTTGCAAGCTAAAATCCCCGGCTGCCTGGACTACAATGGGTCTGTTGCAAACTTTTGCTACAACGATTGAGAGTGTTTAATCTAATGTAAAATCACCTGAAAAGTCCAATGGTGGCATCAGAAAGCCACGAAATGAGATAATAAACTCACAAGAAGCGTTTAATGAAATCCAAGATGGCGGCAAAATATCGAGCAATCTGTATGCATGCACCACGAACATCCAAGGATAGCCAACCTCACAACATCGATCACAACCAATCACAACGTAAACAAACACATAACCTCTACCTCCAATGAGGTTGTAAACGTTGGCAATCCTTGGATGATCACGGTTCATACATTCAGATTCCTCGATATTTTGCCGCCATCTTGGATTTCAATAAACACCTCTTGGGAGTTTATTATTGTATTTCATGACTTAATGATGCCACCAATGGACTTTTCAGGCGATTTTACATTGGAATAATAACTTTTTATCGTCGTAGCAAAAGTTTGCAACAGACCCATTAAGAAAGAAAGTTTAGTTAGTTAAATACGTTTTTATTGGAGGGGTGCCTCAGCATCTCAGGCCATTCACACCCCTGTAAATACGTGTTAGATATTTCTAGTGCACAAAAGTTATATTAGATCATTATAGAAGTAGGAAAGTTTGTCTGTAATTATTTACCCGGGTAGTCCCGTTGATTGAATAAAGTTCAAGAGTTTAACTTTGTACTTTTCCTCAAAGAACCAAAGGTCGAACCGAGATCAGAAGTGTGACTCAGATTCACATTTTTCCTGTTTCTCTCAAAAACTGTGAAAACTCAAAAACGTGTGTGAAGCGTTTGTCACACCGAAAAAAAAAGAGTTAAATTTACAATGGGGGTTGATAATTTTACAATCCAGTATCGCAAAAAATCGTGACAGCTATATGTATTGTTATTTTTTGAAACACTTGGATTGTAAAATTGTCAAAACGGCTGTATTGAAGAATTAAAAGAAAATTCAGCTGACACTTCAATCTGGATTGCAAAGATTTCAAAACGGCAGTTATGAAATAGCAAGTCTAAATGCTGATTGTTCAATCGGGGCTGTAAGTTTTTCTTTCTAAAAATATCTAAATTATATACACAGGTAGAAGGAGCTTCAATCCAAAATGAAAACTTAACAATTTTATGGATTGTAAAATTTATGATACAGATCTTCAGAGTGGCATTTTGCTTGGATTGTTTTTTTTTTTTTTCATTTTTTTTTTTTTTATTTATTTTTTTTTATTTTATTATTCCCCCCCCCCCCGGATGTCCCGGGATTTGGACCTGGGTAGCCGTGGTGATTGTCCAGCACTTTACCACTAGGCTATCACAGCGGATAATGATTCAGAGCATAAAATACGCATCTTAAGGCACAATTCCTTGCAGAGGAGCGTAAACTGCCGAGTGAGTACAAAACGGAAGAGTACTTCAAACTTTGTCAACCAGAGAGCGCAATCAAATGATTTTGCGTTCTAAATATAAAATTTTACAATCCAAGAAATTGATGCTTTTTCATTTTGGATTGCAGTTTTTATAATGCCAAATTTAGTTAATTCTACAAATCAAGGTTTTGGAAGTTTTACAATCCAAAAAATTGATATATTATATATCATTCTGGATTACAGTTTTTACAAACATTTAGAATGTGGGTATAACAAGGAGTGAAGAATGTCACTTCAGCAAAATTATTTTACAAGAATAACAATTCAAAATGCGAAAACAACAAAATCTCTAGCCAGCTAATTTAGCGACGAAGTGTTTAGCATTTCTAACAAAATAAAATTGTTCATTTACCTACGTACACGCTAAATTTTCCCAAAAAAGTAAATGCAAATTTTGCAAACAATGTTTTGTTATTCCAGCAATTCCCTTTTTTTCGGTGTTCCGTAACGAAGTAGGAGCTTTAGCAACAGTGTGCAACAGACCCATTCCTACTTTTCCGTCATTTTGAGGCTCGTCACTTTTGAACTCATTTCCACTACAGAATCGATTCTTACCTCACAACTGTCTAAACATCTTGCATAATGGGGCTATTGCAAACTTTTGCTATAAACGATGTCATAGTCGATTATGGCGTAAAAACCTCAAAAAATAACAACGGCGGCACTAAAAACTTCCAAAATCCACTCCTAAACTCAATAAACGCAGTTACTTGCGCAAGCGTAATGGTGGCCGAAGGCACTAACAATGGGAGATTCCTATCTTAATTTCATCACTCTTTCTATGCTGACAAGGATGATTCACAGAGTAATTAGTCATCAGAGTGATGATCCACATCCGATGAATGGTACCGCAACACCAAGTGACACCGGTGTCAAATGAAAGTAGTCTCTTATTATTGGTCACTTCTTGATGGAGTTTCAGAATTGTTAGACGGGAATCTCCCATTGTTAGTGCCTTCGGCCACCATTACGCTCCCGCAAATAACTGCGTTTGTTGAGTCTGGGAGTGGATTTTGGAAGTTTTTAGTGCCGCCATCGTTATTTTTTGAGGTTTTTACGCCATAATCGACTATTAAATCGCTTACAGCAAAAGTGTGCAATAGCCCCATTCATTTTAAGCATTTTAGAAGCAATGCGAATGATAATTCTTGCTCACGACGAGCGAAAGACGGTTCGGAAGGTCGGAGTCACATCTACTCGTATTTTCGAAAGTTTCTCACGCTCTTGGTATAGTCTTGGTAGAGGCATTATTTTTCGCAAAATTTAAGAACTTCGCTCCGGATCACAGAGCCCTTGAATATCGTTGAATACGCCCATGAATATGGAATAAAAAAAGAACGCACGTGTCTTGAATAAGAATATAGGTTAAAGCCTACTTGTCACCCCCTCCCCCCCAACCTTCCAGTTGTTAACATTCTTTCTCTTGAAGCTATAATGTTACGTAACATTCAACGAAACCCTACCCCCTACTCTCTCCATTGTATTTTAAAGCGAATCCGTTGGCAAAAGCAAATTTCTATTCCCTGCATTTCTTTTCTTTTGGAGGAGAAGGACAAAGATTATCCATGTGGGCAGACTTTTGGGGACATAGGTAAGCCTGTGCTTATACCCAGCGATGTACTCTGATTAAAGTTGATTAAGCTGTTATTTTATTAGTTATAATATGATCAGGTATCGATTGCTTCGTAAAGTTTTGAGGATGCTTCTTTATTTTTATACCTATAATTTTCACGTTTTTTTCTCCAAAAATTTAATGATGCTAACGAATTTCCCAGATTTCATTTATTCGCTTTTTTATAGCTCCTCAAACGGTGTGCTGTTAAGGAAGAGTATGAGAAGTAACGGAATGCATGAAGCGCCTTCAATTCGGTGGATAGGCCAATACAACACCGTCATGTGCGAATAGTTAACTACCTAAAGCAACTCATAATCTGACGATTCTGTGCTCTGCGATACAACGCAAATATAGTTGAATCGTGCAACTATAAAAAGCAACAAATGGATCTGTTGTCGACCTATTGATACAGGAATAAATACGTAACATTGATTTTATTGTTAAATTCTGATAAAACAACGACGCGCACATTTAAAACTTTCAAAATCCACACGGGTTAGTTTCCAGCGATTTGAAAAGATTTCATTTCAGCAGGAAACTCGATGACGTCATCGTATATAGGGTATTCGGTAACGTTAGCAGTCCGTTTGCGTGCCAATTGCGATTTGCGAAGACCCGTCTCCGCACTTTTCTCTACAATTATGACTGATGGAAAGAAAAAGAGACCGTATTACAATTATTATTGTTTCGTGCCACAATGCAAAATCACTACAATCGGCAACACTGGCCCGGACCTATGCTACATTGCAAAAAAAAAAAAAAAAAAAATTGTAGGAATTAACAATTCAAGTGTCCAGAACGGAGCCCTCAATTAGTTTTGTTGATTCAACAAAACTAATTGCGGGCTCCATTCTGGACAGTAAAATGGCTCTGTTGCAAACTTTTGCTACAGCGCTATAGAGTGTTCAATCTAATATAAAATCGCGTGAAAAGTCTATTGGTGGCATCAGAAAGTCATGAAATGCGATGATAAACTCACAAGAGCCGTTTAATGAAATCCAAGATGGCGGTAAAATATCGAGCAATCTGCATGCATGCACCTTTAACATCCATGGATTGCCAACGTTGACAACCTCACAGCTTCAGAGGTTATGTATTTATTTACTTTGTGATTGGGTGTGATCGATATTGTGAGGCTGGCTATCCTTAGATGTTCGTATGTAGTGCTTGAATACAGGTTGCTCGATATTTTACTGCCATCTTGGATTTCATTAAACGTCTCTTGTGGGTTTATTATCGCATTTCATGACTTTCTGATGCCACCAATAGACTTTTCACGCGATTTTACATGAGCTTGAACACTTGAACAGCTTTGACTTTTTCTGCGAGGTCCCATTCTAGTAGATGCTCATAAACTGCGCTTGCCTGTTCTCTTCCTGTTGAATTTTGAAGTTTTGGCACACCGAGAATTTTTTCCGCATCACCACTGGTTACTATCACTGCAAGCCTATCGTGCTTTCCTTGACCACTGCTGTCATTAAAAAGTTTACCATCCCAATGAACGACCGGTGCTTCCAGATTCAAGTCTTTAAAATTCTCCTTCAATTTTTCTGACGCACCTTTCCTAATTATTTTTCTGCACCGTTGAATTGTGGTCCGGCTAACAGATAATGGCATCAAATCGATCTCGAGTGCTTCAACAATCGATGACACTAAATGCACTGCATCTCTGTCACTTACTTTACATTTGTCCAAGACTGCAACCATTTTTGGTATTAAAATGTTCTTTGAACCCACCCTCTTTCTCACTGGCGTTAGAGACTCGCAAGGAGACTGTAGGCCTTCAGCTGTTTCTAAGCCACTAAAAGTTGTGCTATTTGAGTCAGACGAGCTATTATCAATATTCTCCGACTGGTCGCTGTGTAACACCTCGGACAAAATATTTTTTTCTGAAGCAATTCGCTCTAATCTTGCAGCCTCTATCTTCTTTCTTTCTTCTATTCTCTTCTCCTTTTCAGCTAGTGTTTTGTCTATGCCAAGCATGTTGCCAACTCTTCCTTTTTTTCTCTGGTTAATTAAGAACAAGCGATCTTCTTCGATTTTCATAAGCTGCAGAGCGTCGGCGTGGGCAATGTCAAATAAGTCATCGAATTTCTCGACAAAAGCGTTTTCTTTCTTCAAAAAATCTTCCGATCGCGATTTACTTTTTTTTGTAAAGCTCTCCATTCATTATAGAGCTTTATGAGCTTTTCTATGGAATGATCATCGCGCTTTGTTGGGATGCGCGCTTTATCCCAGAATATATTAACCTCTTTTAAGACTAGCTTAGCACTCCCTTCAACTGTCAATTTAACCTCTCGCAAATTGTAAAATAATACTTGTAAAACTTGTTTGTTAGAGGGCAATTTACTACCAATAATTTGGTGCGAAAACTCACCAACTAAATATATTTGATGGTCTTTCCTCAAAGTCCGCTGCGTAGACATCTTTAGAATTTTGAAACATTGACCAGATTATAATAAGTCATCACAAAAATGTCAAAGCTTTCAATACCTGATGAATGGAAAGAAAGATAGTTCAACAGCTGACGCGAAGAAAATTTTTTCGGTTGCCTAGCGCCATCCTCCCATCCACTTTTAAGCTTTTTTCAATCATTAATCTCTCATTCATTGATTTTTCATTCATCAATGTAATCTGTCTCATCGAAAATTGGGCGTCAATGAGCATAAAACGCTTTATAGATTTCATATAAATAACTCCCTGCGAAAGAGGACGTTCAAAGAAAGTCAAGCTCAGGGGTGTGGGGGGGACTCCCGAAATAAATAATACAAAAGGGGGGGGTTTAAAAATTGATGAGGTTTACCACGTGTCATCAAGGTGGTCATATTGGTTGAAAATGCGTTTATTGAGAATTTTCGAGAGCGGAATCACACATTTGGAACCCCCCCCCCCTCCCCCCCACTCGCAGATCACTACTCTCCCTTGCAATGTTTGAAAACTGTCATCATGAAACATAGATGTTCTATGAATGTTCAAGCCAAAATAACGATGCACTGAAAAAGTCTGAGCATAATGCATGGTATAGGATCGATTTACATCAAAATCAGACGCTGCGCGCGCGCGGTCTCAAATTACCCTTAACTCCGAGACGCTCGAAAGTTTTTGAGGTTTTGGAAGATAACAACTGGTCTTACGAAAAAAACTGTTGAGCCCTTTTTTTGTAGCTGTTTAAATTTGCAACAACTTTGTTTCTTACAGTTTTAACATAATTTCAAAATTTAATGAGTTACTGCCAAAAAACACCGGAGTTTTCATAATTTTGGCAATTTTCGGGAACTTTGACCCCCCAGTGGCACGGGTTAATTTTATTTGATTGAGCTGAAACTTTTTGGGGGTCATTTTCTAGGTCATAGGAACGACTTTAGGGGTTGGGAGCAAAACATTTCCGACTTTGAAAAAAGTGGGCCACCCTATTGAACACTCTATAGAGCTGTAGCAAAAGTTTGCAACAGACCCATTGTTAATCAATACAATTTATTTTTTCAGTGTATATGATGTCATCAAATCTCGCGATATTACTGTCATTTTAAAATTCGTCTTGAAGCGAGCCTCAACTACTTGTTACATTTTCTCTATCATAGAGGAAATTGTATGAGTTTTTGTTGTTTCCATCAGTTTCCGTATAACATTTTACTTTCGAATCAGGTTTTTTTTTTTTTTTTTAATAACAAAAGTGCGCAACAGACCCAACGTGAAAAACCATATATTTCATACCTAACTGAGGCCGAATCTGAAATTAGCAGCAGAGCTGCCGTTCCGCGTATAATTAATGACAGTTTTAAATTCATCACCGATGATTCCACCGGTTAAGAATATATTACACGGTTCAGTTCAGTGTATGAGTACTATACTGCACGAAAATACTCTGATCTGTAATCTTTTCTCAATCCGTGTAATCACCGTTAAACTATTAAAATATCCGCAAGTTTTTTGAAGTCATCGACAACTCCATCGCTTGAGAAAAGATTGCAGCAGCGAGTATTATTTTAATGCATTACAGCCATACACTGAGCTGAACTGTGTAATCTTTTCTCAACCGGTGGAATCATCGGTGAATTGAAAAGTGCCATTAACTACACGCAAAATGGCAGCTCTGATTAGCTACGAAAATACTCTAATCTGTAATCTTTTCTTCATGTGTGCAATCACCGGTAAATTATTAAAATATCCGCAATTATTTTGAAGTAATCGACAGCTTTATCGCTTGAGAAAAGATTGCAGTAGCGAATGCATCACAGTCATACACTGAGCTGAACTGTGTAATCTTTTCTCAACCGGTGGAATCATCGGTGAATTGAAAAGTGCGCCATACACGCAAAATGGCACGCAAAATGGCAGCTCTGATTAGCAAGTCATAATAATAAATCGAGTAGCTTGATCGTGACGCATAAAGAGATGTATTATTGTTTAAGGAAAAGGAAGAAAGAAATAAAGAAAAAACAACTCATTTAGGAGCGGTATAATTTATGTCGTTAGAAAGCGTAAACGCGATTCGGTGCGAAGAGAAGCAGTCGAATTGAGGTCGCTCCTGGCTGCGAATGCAACTATAACTGTACATACACAGAGCGCCTGTTTATCTCACTTAGAACGGAAACTTACCTCTCAACCTAAATACGCAGTCTTATAAGACACATATTCAAGCCGAGCCGAGCAATCGCGGCGGACCAAGAGAGAACGCGGTAAAACGATCAATATGTATGTGTATGACTGCATCTACCTATTACGTAGACATATATTCGAATACATAAATATTATGTAGTGTGTGTGTGTGTATATATCTATATATCTTTATTTGTAAATAAAATAGAAGTGACATCTTGAGCAGAGTGGAATAATTTCTTCGGAGCTCATTTTCTGGAATAAATCTTGCCTCCCGCGTATAATTCCACATTTTCATCCTACTTTTCTCCGTGACTATGGAAAAAATGCTTACAGAGACCAGGCTTGCCGTTTTCCTTGCATTCAAAGAAAGTTTCAAATTCAACGGCGATTTCAATCGGTGGAGAAAAAGATTAAATATCAGAGTATTTTCATGAGGTATACACTATACAGTCATTCTGTTTAACTACAGTTTTTAATATTTTCGTCCATCGGTGGAAAATCGCCGTTGAATATTGGCATTTACCTTGAATTCAAAGAAGGTTTCAAATTCAACGGCGATTTCAATCGGTGGAGAAAAAGATTAAATATCAGAGTATTTTCATGAGGTATACACTATACAGTCATTCTGTTTAACTACAGTTTTTAATATTTTCGTCCATCGGTGGAAAATCGCCGTTGAATATTGGCATTTACCTTGAATTCAAAGAAGGTTTCAAATTCAACGGCGATTTCAATCGGTGGAGAAAAAGATTAAATATCAGAGTATTTTCATGAGGTATACACTATACAGTCATTCTGTTTAACTACAGTTTTTAATATTTTCGTCCATCGGTTAACAACAAAAAATCTGTTTCGGTTTTCATCGGTTTTCCGTTAATTCAAAGACAGTTTCAATTTCAACGGTGCGATCAAATCGGCAGAGAGAGAGAGAGCTAGAGATTACATATCAGAGTATTTTCATGAGGTATACAGTCATACTGTTTAACTACACGATTTAATCTTTCTGTCCATCGGTGGAATATCGCCGTTGAATATTGGCATTTTCCTTGAATTCAAAGACTGTTTCAAATTCAACGGTGCGATCAAATCGGTGGAGAGAGAGAGAGAGATTCCAGATCAGAGTATTTTCATGAGGTATAGCCATGATGTTTAACTACACGATTTAATCTTTCTGTCCATCGGTGGAATATCGCCGTTGAATATTGACATTTTCCGAGAATTCAAAGACTGTTTCAAATTCAACGGTGCGATCAAATCGGTGGAGAGAGAGATTACATATCAGAGTATTTTCATGAGGTATACACTATACAGTCATTCTGTTTAACTACACCGGTTAATCTTTTCGTCCATCGGTGGAATATCGCCGTTGAATATTGACATTTTCCGAGAATTCAAAGACTGTTTCAAATTCAACGGTGCGATCAAATCGGTGGAGAGAGAGATTACATATCAGAGTATTTTCATGAGGTATACAGTCATACTGTTTGACTACACTATTTAATCTTTCTGTCCATCTGTGGAATATCGCCGTTGAATATGGGAATTCCGTTGAATACACGCAAAAAAGGCAACCCAGTGAAATATGGACGGTGGGGAGGGGTTAAGGAGAAGGAGTGGGGGTGGGCTTGAGAGAAGGTTTAGAGGAAGGAATGAAAAAGGGAGAGGAGACCACACCCGCATTGCTTGCAAAATCGCTTGAAAACCATCGCTTTCCACATCGCTTTTTGCAAAAAATATTACTTTTATTTTCCTGTGTCATCGCTTTGGCTACCATTGAAAATATTCAATTGCCGGCCGGAACTGGGTAGACAAATGAAGCTTATAGAAGATTCCTTTTTATATTAGTATACAAGCTAAAGCAAATGTTTTTGCGGTCAGAAAACATGATTACGTTTCATCGGTGGCGAAGTGTACTATCTGACAACGTGGTATTTGCTCCATTTAAACCCATTCAAAATATCGACTTTGCTAGTCGTCGTGGATTATTCGATGGTTCAATAATTTTCATGGATTTTTAATGGATAAAATGCGACGTTGTCAGCTTCCAAGCGTCGCCAATGGGCAATGCGTTTCATCGACACGCGAATCAATAAAACAAAGTTAAACTTTGGTTTCCGCTTATCGTAACTGGCTTATAAAATTGTAGCTAAAAAAGGCCAGTATCTCAACCATTCCTCTCGTTTTCTCCGTAAATATATACGTATAGGAGAAGAAGACTGAGGGGGTTTGATCCCTTTTGTCAATCCTTGTCTTACATACGTGTTTCAATGGAGGAAAGAGAAAGATAGCTGATTTCTCGTTCTGCTAAAGCTTACAACATAATGGGGCTCTTGCACTCTTTTGGTGCAAGCAATTAAAAGGGTAGATTCAGATGCGAAAACCTGCAAAATTTTTTTACCCCTAAAATAAACATATCTTCCGGATTTTAGAAAATGCATGAATATTTCCATGTTCAACGTACACTCAGATAGACGAATAAATACATATATTTAGATAAATGAATAAATAAATTAATAAATGGTTGCACACTTTTGCTGTAAAGCAATTGAAGGGTCGAATCAGATGCAAAACCCTGCAAAAATATCGATGGTAGCTCTAAAAACTCACGAAATTCACGCCGAAACTCATGAAATGCATTTAATTACGCGAGTGTGATGGCGGCGTATGATACTAATAATGGGTGATTCCCATTTCAATCTCGTCACTTTCTCTATGCTGACAAAGAAGATTCATACAGACTATAGAGTGATTAGGCACCAGAGTAGAAACGAGTGATCCACATCCGATTAGGTAATGGTGCCGTGACGCACCTGGTGACACCGGTGTCAAAGGAAAGTTGTTTCTCATTGGTCACTTCTTGATAGAGTGACAATTATTAGATGGGAATCTCCCATTAATTATTGGTGCCGTACGCCGCGATGACGCTCTCGCATTTAAATGAATTTGTTGAGTTTTGCAGTGAATTTCGTATGAGTCTACAGTGCTATCATCCTTATTTGTGCAGGTTTTTGCATCTGAATGGACCTTTAAATTGCTTACAGCAAAAGTGTGCAACAGCCGCCCCATTGCTTGACATTAAATTTAAATACTTCACAAAACAATGTGGTTTTTTCTTTCCATGTTCCTGTTCCCACTCAGTATTAATGATAATGATTGGTGCTTAGTGATTGACGAAGTCGTTGGGCGAGGGAGATCAAAATAAAAAAGAACACAATAATTATACTTCCTAATGTTAAATTGGATAATTCCACACTCAAACTCTGCTGTCGGCTTTTGTTAGTGCTTTTACCAGTTGAGTTTCAAACCCTGGAAAATCAACACTGGGTATTTTTTACATAACCGCTTCAATACATACTACGCACGAGGTTTGTTTGGAAAGTTTTAAGGAACTTCTAAAAGTTTGGTTGGAAAGTTGGAAGGTTTTTTCCTTTTCTTAGTTAAAAAATGAAAATAAATTGAAATATTTTGAATAAAAAAATCATCAACTGATCTCAGAGATTGATGAACTCTATATCCTTCTAAAAAGCCTCACAATAAAGCATCGATTCAGTACTACCCTCGACTCCCCCCCCCATGGGGGGCCCCATATTGCCAACCCCTCTAAGACGTGCACGGAAAAAAAATTAAGTTTGATGAACTGAGTTTATAAGGCTCATTTCAACCGACAAAGTGTTTGGTTGCAGTATCCAACATTTTTGGTCACGTGAGTTTACGCGGAAACTAATTTTAGTAAATTTAAGTGCGCCTATAGTTATTTTTGCATTATATTGTATCAAAATTATTGCTAAAATTCGCAGCTCTCAAACTTTCATGATGTCAGTGGTGCCAAGTCTCACCGTTCATTTCCTCCAATGAAATGTCGAGTGCTTCAGCCCTTGAGAAGAATGCAATATCTTCAAAATGGTTCAAGGCGATGATAGTACACCACTCACATTCTTGATCATCGAGTACCTAACTGTAGATATTGTGACCTTCTCAAGATGTTATCTATTAATTAGGTCCGAAGAGACGACCACCACGAACAATGATTCTTCCCAGTTTTAATCTGGTCTGGAATAAAATTCTGGCCGACCTCCAAAGAAATCCAACCATGCTTGGTTGAGGATGGAGAGAGGAGAGAGGTGGAGGGTGATGAAATAAGAAGAGAGAATTTAACAAGCTCGGGAGGTGTTCGCTGGAAATAGTCGCTGGAATTTCTGCTTCTTTTCCCTCTTTTCGTTTCGTCCTTTTTCTTCCTTTCTTTTTTTTTAATAACAAAAAGTTCAATTCAAATTCACATCGCGAAATAGCGGCTTGATATATATATAAAAAAAAAACAGGAAGTCTAGGAGTTGTAATTCCCTCTCCCTCTTAAAAAAAAAAAAAAAAAAAAAAAAAAAAAAAAAAAAAAAAAAAAAATAGAGAGGACGGAGGGGAAAAATTAAATCTCTTCTGAAAGGCGAGATTAATGCGTTTAAATTAATCCCTACTATAATTGAAGTGGGATCATCCACGAGGGAACGGTTTAACATCCCCACTGCAGTCCCCCTTCCTGCCTTGCTACTGCAGCTTAGCTGCGCCTTAGCCTGAGGTTGAACGTTCCTAGGAAATGAGACAAAAGAGAACCTATCCTTGTCTTACATACACATATAGTTACCTTCTTTTCACATTCGGTAAAATGAAAAAAAAAAAAAAAAAAAAAAGATTTCAGCAATTTCTTCTAAGATTTCATTTGCTCTGCGACCTAGTCAAACATTTTCCTTTTCCTCTCTCATTGCCTCTGTCTCCCCCGCACTTATTTTTACCAGTTCAGGAAATTGTAAAAAAAAAAAAATCTTGAAACCCTGAGGTGAAATTTGAGATCAGCGCGTGTCTAGAGACGACCAACGTCACGCTCACAAAGTCTATTTCTCGATGGAGAAAAGACTATTGAAAAGAACACGGTGGAGAGAGAAAAGGAAGAATTAAAGATTGATAAAATACTATTTCATGACTGTTCTTTTTGACTGTAATATAATATTAGATAGAAAAAAAGGTTCAATGGGGCTTTTGCAAACTTTTGCTGTAGGGGATTGAAGTCGAGTTGATAAAACCCTGTAAAAATGACGATGAGTACACCTGGGCTGCCGTTTTGCGTTTAATCAATGCTATGTTTCTATTCACCGATGATTCCACCGGTGGAAAAAAGATTACACAGTTCAGTTTAGTGTCTGACTGTAATGCACCAATATACTGTGATCTATAATCTTTCCTTAATCGATGAAAACTCCGTTGATTAATTGAAATATCCGCAAGTTTTTTTAAAGTCATTGACGACTCCACCGGTTGAGAAAAGATTACTGATGCGAGTATTTTAGTTTATTACAGCCATGCACTGAACTGAACTGTGTAATCTTTTCTCAACCGGTGGAATCATCGGTGAATTGAAAAATATCATTGATTATACGCAAAACGGCAGCCCTGGAATACACTAAATAATCACGAAATTCACTCTCAGAATCGGGCTTACTGGCGGAGAGACGCAGGTATCATGGGAGATAGATTCCCATCTAAATTGAGACATATCTCTGCGTTTGTGTTTCCATAGAGAAAGTGACTAATTAGGAATAGACAGGAATCTCCCGCGATACCTAGCTGTGTTGAACCGCCATTACGATCTTGCCGTCATAGCAGTTATATGAGTTTATTACTGAATTTTAGACTTTCTTAGAGTGATTTTCGTGATTTTCGCTGGTTTCCACATCAGATTGAATTATTCATTTGCTCAACGCAAAAGTTTGACAGAGCCCAATTATTTTAAAACATCGGAAACAGTGTGCAACTCTCGGACTCTCTCAAGGGTTTGTTTGTCACCAGTTTTACCAAAGATTATACTTTTGAAAGATTACCAATTTAAGTTTGGATGCAACTTCTGCTGATGACTGTCTGTTGACCATTTTTTGGTGGACCTGCGAAGTACCGCAAGTTAGCCCGAAAAACTTTGTTATTCATTGTAAAGCGCTCCGTCTGTATGATATAATATATCGATAGATTCGACTTATGCCTTCACGTTTGGATGGCCGACGATATGGCAACTCAGCCATCACTTCCTGTCTACTTTTTATTCTTCTGTTTGGAGTCATTACTCTGACTTTTTTTTTTTTTACATTCAAGTAAACGCAGCTATTCAATGCTTTATATGTGCCTCTCGTTTCCCGATTTTTTGTTTCTTGAAATATAATTCCGAAGGGATGATTCGTCTCCATTAGAACGCTCGTATAAAGAAGACCTTCTTCAATTTTCCCGCCATCAGAAAATTAAGTAGATGTTAAGACCTTTCAGAGATCTAAAACTCCAAGCAGAGTTGCCATCCCGTGTATATTTCGTGGCATTTTTATTCAATTCACCGATTAATTCTACCGGTTGAGAAAATATTATGCAGGTATAAGTTCAATGAATGATTGTATAATGAATGAAAATACTCCTATTTATATAATCTTTTCTCAATCGGTGGAGTCGTCGATGACGTTACAAAACTTGCGAATATATTAATAACTTAATGTCGATGAAAGCACCGACAAAAAAAAAAAAATATTCTCTCCGAGTATTTTCGTTCATTTCAGTCGTACCCAACGAGCTAGATACATTTATCTAGAGTGACAATCTAATAGGTATATTAACCTGCGTACGCACCACGGGGATTTTTAGGTTAGGTTTAAGCAGCGAGTAATATATTAGTCCATTTACATCCACGTATTTTGATGTGAGGACGATGGGCGCGTCCACGGGATCGAATCGTGTTCCAGCCTCTAATTGTTGCATCAAAATACATGGGAATAAATGGACCAAATTACTTGCTTAAACCTAACCAAAAAATCCCCCATGATGATTTCGCACGTTATACAGGGTGTCCCAAAATTGATAGTAAATATTTTTACCACGTATTTTTGGGGCCAAAATAAGACTTTTTTTTGCCTATGAACACGTGTCCGAAAATGCCCCCCTCGGAGCTACAGCCCCCCAAAGTTTTAAAAAAAATCGGTTTCTCTTCGATTCTAGCAACGGATCTCCGTAAAAATAGATGAAAATTGGTTTCCACGGGTAATTTTAGGCGTTCTTTCCGATTCCGGGGTCGAAAATTTCCGAAAGGGTCAAGAAAGGGGGGTTTGAGGGGGGTTCAAATTTTAAATTGAATAATTTTTTAGTGCTCCGTAAGAAAATGAGAAAAATAACAAAAGAACCTAATGGATCAAAACAAAAGGAACATTTTTGATCTCTTGTGTTTTTTTCATAAGACACACGGAAAACGAGTAAAATCGATTTTTCGCTGGGAGCGCAAAGCCCGATGCTGTTTCAGTGCCGCGTTATCGTTGAGTCAGTTGAGTGCACAGAGCAGCGCTATCGGGTGTGCGCTCCCGGCGAAAAATCGATTTTACTCGTTTCCCGTGTGTCTTACGAAAAAAACACAAGAGATCAAAAATGTTTCTTTTGTTTTGATCCATTAGATTCTTTTGTTATTTTTCTCATTTTCTTACGGAGCACTAAAAAATTATTCAATTTAAAATTTGAACCCCCCTCAAACCCCCCTTTCTTGACCCTTTCGGAAATTTTCGACCCCGGAATCGGAAAGAACGCCTAAAATTACCCGTGGAAACCAATTTTCATCCATTTTTACGGAGATCCGTTGCTAGAATCGAAGAAAAACCGATTTTTTTTAAAACTTTGGGGGGCTGTAGCTCCGAGGGGGGCATTTTCGGACACGTGTTCATAGGCAAAAAAAAGTCTTATTTTGGCCCCAAAAATACGTGGTAAAAATATTTACTATCAATTTTGGGACACCCTGTATATCCATCAGACTGCCTGTAGCGTGTTGGTCATGACTGTAATGCACGAAAATACTCGCATCTTAGATCTTTTCTCAATCGGTGCAATCGGTATTCAACTATTAAAACGTACGCAAGTCTTTTTAAGTCATCGACGACTCCACCTATTAAGAAAATATCACAGATGCAAGTGTTTTCATTCATTACAATCATACATTTAAGCTGTGTAATCTTTTCTTAATCTGTGGAATTATCGGTGAATGGGGCTCTTGCAAACTTTTTCTGTAGGGGATTGAAGATGTGATTCTTGCATAAAAGCCCGTAAAAATGACAAATTTCACTCTCAGAATCGGGCTTAGTGGCGGCTTAACGCAGGTATCATGGGAGATTCCTAAGTTTGATTTTTGTGATTTTCGCTGGTCTTATCATCAGATTGGGCTATTTATTTGCTTATGTACCAGAAGTTTGTAATGGGGCTATTGCACACTTTTGCTATAAGCGATTTAATAGTCGATTGAGGCGTAAAAACCTCAAAAAATAACGATGGCGGCACTAAAAACTTCCAAAATCCACTCCTAAACTCAATAAACGCAGTTATAAGCGGGAGCGTAATGGTGGCCGAAGGCACTAACAATGGGAGATTCCCATCTAACAATTCTGAAACTCCATCAAGAAGTGACCAATAAGAGCCTACTTTCATTTGACACCGGTGTCACTTGGTGTTGCGATACCATTCATCGGATGTGGATCATCACTCTGATGACTAATTACTCTGTGAATCATCCTTGTCAGCATAGAAAGAGTGACGAAATTAAGATAGGAATCTCCCATTGTTAGTGCCTTCGGCCACCATTACGCTCGCGCAAATAACTGCGTTTATTGAGTTTAGGAGTGGATTTTGGAAGTTTTTAGTGCCGCCATCGTTATTTTTTGAGGTTTTTACGCCATAATCGACTATTAAATCGCTTATGGCAAAAGTGTGCAATAGCCCCATTGATTCCCATTGAAAAAACGCACGGATATTCTGATAATTCAACGGTGACATTGCACCCGCGATTATGAAAATACTGCAAATGCTAGCATTTTTGTGCAATACAGTCATGATTAGAACTGAAAACTGTGTCATCTTTTCTCAACCGGTGGAATTATCGGTGAGTTGGAAAAATTCCGTTAAAACCCGAACAGCAGCACTGACTCTATAAAGGCACCCGGTTAGTATCTTTATTTGTTATTTCAAACTGAAAGCAGACAAGTGGAGAGCGAAATGCGGTAAGTGGAAGGGAAGGGCGCGATAAGTGGAAAAAGGGAGGATAGGGTGACGGTGGGACGTGAGGGTTGTGAAAAGGGGAGGGGGGATTTGGGGTCGATGGACGGTGGAAAAAGGGAAGCTGGAACTCGGCGGTGATGAAGGAATCCCAACACCGAACACGTACTTTCAACTTGACATTCCGCGCACTGATGTGTCGCGTGCGGCCTCCATGGCGCGGCGCGAGAAGGAAAGTGGGCGAACCGCGAAGCAAAAAAGAGACTAGTATTATTTCCGCAGCGCATTCTTTCCTCTTTAACTTTTAGCTCCTCGCCCCTACCCCCTCCCTTCACCGCGGAGTTTGCCTTTATGCATCAGCGTTGACGCCGCGGACAGTGGTTACAGATGAAAGATTCGACAGCAAAAAATGATTTTTAACCCTTCCTGTCACGAATTATGAAAGAAGTGTCACTGTAATGTGAAACCTATGCCATTAAATTGAACGAACTTTTCTCATATGATTTCATGTGTGAGTCAATTTTTCCGAATTTCCATAAGGATCCATGTAAAATTGGACGTCTATTATAATGGACACTGTGACGGAAAGGGTTAACTCTTCTACCACTGTTGGCGCCAAGGCCAAAATGTTAATGAACGCTATATATGCACTTGGTATTGTCCCCTAGAGTCGATCTCTTTTAGGGCATATCCAGCGGTCAGTCCAGCCAGGCATGTTGGTTGTCGGCTAAATCCAACCAGTGGATGTCCAGCCGGTGGAAAGCATATGAATGATCAAAACCCAGCGGTCAATCCAGTCAGGTGATAAATGAATGATGAATGATGAATTGATGAGTGTCAAGCCCAGCGGTCAATCCAGCCAGGTGAGAAAATAAAATGGATGATTGCAGTCCAGCGGTCCAACGGTCGGTCCAGTCAAACAAAATAGGTGTTGTTACAGTCAGCCCAGTGGTCAGGTGATTACTCAGTTTATTGTATGTATACTCATTAGACTGCCACTCTGACTCTGGATAAATGTATCTAGCTCATTGTATGTGTATGACTGTAATAAACGGAAAAACTCGTATCTGTAATCTTTCCTTAATCGGTGCAATCGCGCCATTAAGTTATTAAAATATCCGCAAGTTCTGTAAAGTCATCGACGAATCCACCGATTGAGAAAAAATTATATAAATGGGAGTATTTTCATTCATTATGCAATCATTCATTGAACTTATACCTGCGTAATATTTTCTCAACCGGTAGAATGGGTCTGTTAATGCGTACTTTTGCTACATCAATATAACTCATTGTTTCTAACGTGAAATTCGGCGAAAATAACGATGCGCACATTAAAAACTTTCAAAATCCACTCATTAACTCAGAAAATACCTTCCATTTCAAACAACCCGCGCTAAACTGGACACTATGTCACCGACTTATAACTACATAGATGGAACCATCTCTTTTATGTAAACATGAACAGAACTTGCAAACATTGGAATGCTTCGTTTAGATGCGTACATTTCTTATATTATTTTGTAATCTTTGATAAACCGAAAAGACCAGACAGCAAAGGCAGCCACAATAGTTCATGTACCTAGAAGGGAATTCCATAATTTTGTAGTTACGATGTTGTTTACTTAGGCACGCTGGTTCCGTCTATGTAGTAGTATACCGGTGCAAATAGTGTCTAGTGTAGCGCGGGCTGTTTGAATTTGAAGTGATTTCCTGAGTTAATGAGTTGATTATGAACGTTTTTAATGTGCACATCCTTACTTTCGCCGAATTTTACCTAAGAATCAAGGTTCTATATTGCTGTAGCAAAAGTATGCAACAGACCCATTAATCGGTGAATTGAAAAAATGCCACGAAATATACACAGAACGGCAACTTTGCTTGGTGTTCTTTGTTCTGTCATTCTGTGTTCTTGGTTTCTTTAGTTCTCTAAAAGGTCTTAACATCTATCTAATTTTCTGATGGTGGGAAAAGCTATAAGAAGGTCTTCTTTATAGGAGCGTTCTAATGGAGACGTATCGTTCTTTCGGAATTATATTTCAAGGAACAAACGATCGGGAAACGAGGCACTCACTTAAATTTCGCATTAAGTTTCATTCAGGTCGCAAAATTTTGTACTTTGTATTGCATTTTGTATTTAAGTACTTACACAATTTTGTCATGGAAACGTATGACAAAACGTTAAATGAGAAAAAGGACCTTAACTTTCCGCGTTTAAAATACAGTTTTTGAGGATAAACTCTCTTTTCATGATTCTTAAATGGTCTCACACACGGAAAAAAAAAACTACGGTGAAAATAACCATACGGATACCTGATTTTGGCACCTGCTAGATGTTATGGTAATGTTAACCAGAAGTATACTATGTTTTGACTAGGTACTAGGTGATGTTACCTGATTGCATGTCGAATTTACTCAAAGAATCGGTAAATGTACCATACTTCTGGGGGGTGATCACGGAGGATCGGATCGTTTCGGTATTGTTATCGTTATCGTTTACATGTAACCTTATGGGTGGCTCAACTGATCGAATCGTTTTGAGCTCCTCGTAACGATTGAAACGGACGAAAAGAAGCGATGAGTCGGAGGCTGTCGTAATCTCGATCGTTTGAAGTAGGAAGAGGTGAGGAGGGGATCACCTGCGCGATCGAGCTGCGCAGAAGCAAGCCCATTTGATTTAATGCAAGCGATAACGATAACGATAACGAAACGATCCGATCCTCCGTGATCACCCCCTGGTCAAGTTTACCATAACATCTAGCAGGTGCCAAAATCAGGTATCCGTATGGTTTATTTTCACTAATCTTTTTTTTTCCGTGCAACAGAGCCACTTTAGGTCCAAAAATCTCTGAACTTGTTCTTGAGACCACTGGAGAGCGTTTAACGTCAAAAGAAAAAAAAAGAAAGAAAAAAAAAAGCACTTTTTGACCTTTTTCGCTAAAAATCACTTTCGTGAAAAAATTCAGCCCGGAAGATAAGTTGCCTTTTCCTGGATTCGGTCACACTTTAATTTGCTGATTTTGTTGCCACTGACTCGCTTATTTTTCCGCTCACACTACAATGAAAAAAATCAATTGTTAAAGCAACAATTCAAAATTTGTTGATTTCACAAAAATTAAAGGTTGCTAAACCAACCAGGGTTTTCTGTTAAGTTAACAACTTATTTGTTGAATTTACAAAAATAGTTGTTAAATCAACCACATAATGGTGTTCTTTTAACAAAATAGATATTGGCAATTTAGCAATTTTAAATAGTTCAAAAAAAATACAGAACTTAACCCAATTAGTATTGATCTAACAATTCAGCTTATTATATCAGCAAAATAAATTGCTGATTTTACTTACTAATTTGTTATTCCAGCATAAAAATTGTTATTTTTACTATTTGATTTGCTGGTCGGGCAAAATTAGTTGTTAAGCTAACAAAATGAATTGCTGATTTAGCATTTGAGTTGTTAATTTCACAAAATTATAGGTTAATTCATCAAATCATTTTCTTCTGTATTTTTTTACCTATTTTTTTTTTCAGTTTATGCTCACTGTGCGGCGTACGAATTTTCTTGGCCTTTGAAATTAACACTTAGGAAAAATGAAATTTGATGCGGATAAAAAATGGCGCCTTTTCTCCTATGACTCATCTTGTTTTCATAAATAATTAGACGAGACCGCTGTAATTTACTATAATATGCAGGCACTGGCAGAGGCGTATCCCGGATAATTTGTGTTTCTCTCTCTACGCCCTTTTGAATGTGCGTGTTAGAGAAAGACAGATGTAAGGGGTTATAGTCACGTGATAGCCTTCCTCTCCATCCTTTTTCAACACGTCTGTAGCAGTCGAGAAAGAGAGAGAAAGAGAGATTTCTGGATACACCCCTGCGGACGGGTGGGATGGGTCATGATGATCCAGGATAACTAGGAGGGCTGCGGTGGCGGGAAACGGCTCGGATAACAAGGATCTTTGATAATAGAAACTCTTTGAAAATGCAGGACGGGGCAACGGAGAATATCCCTGACAACTTAATTTGTTTAACCTCCGTTACTCTGTCTGTGTATTTGTGTATTGTATTGCTCATTGGACCTGATTCTAGATTCTAGATTTTCTCCCTCCCCCATTCCCTGGTGTTTCTTCGAGTTTTTGTCTTGTTTCTTCCTCTCTTGGTTCTCAGCAGCACAATCGGCGCATCTATGGAAAATGCATTTCTCTGCCCCCCCCCTCTCTCTCTCTCTCTCTCTCTCTCTCTCTCTCTCTCTCTCTCTCTCTCTCTCTCTCTCTCTCTCTCTCTCTCTCTCTCTCTCTCTCAATCTCACGGGCCGCTACTGGTATGTATCCTGCACGGACATCTTCCCGCTTTTGTCCATTTGTAATCCATGTAGTTTATGTTATTTTTCCCCTAAAAACGTGAACATTTCATAGTCAAAGCTATTAGAAACCTCTTCTCTTATTCTTTCTGATATTTATGTCATTTTGTTTTACTCAGGAATCATTGATTCCTGAGTAAAAAAAAAGTGGTGCGTATAACTTTGTTTATTGTGACATTTATGGTTCTACATTATTACAGAAAATACAAAAAAAAAAAAAAAAAAAAAATGGGTTTTTCACAGCCTTAACGATGCACGCACATTCATCGGCCAATATCTACCCATTCCATCAGTGGATGTCACCTATCAATGACGAAACACCGTGAATCCCTTGCGAAATGCCTAAACGTTCGCCTAAAAATCCGTTGCACCGTTCGCTCTGGTGTGTAGCCACTTGCATTATAAAATACATGGCGCGAATTTTTTTCGTAGCGTTCGCGTTCGCGTTCGCTTAGGTGTGGCACGGGCTTAAGGAGGACCCCCCCTCCTCCCCAAGAATATTATTGGAGGGTCTAAGGGTCTCCCCCAAATAATTGGCCCCCTCTAGAATATTAAAGGGGGTCTGGGGGTCTTTCCCAGAGTAAGTTGGATGTGAAAAAGTGTTCGTGGGGTGTATTCCCTACAGTTTATCTTTAAAGCCACTCAGCGTTCGCGTTCGCTCGGGCGCAAGGTGGCATGGGCTTAAAGCCGCACTAAAACCGCGTCTACTCTATCGCGGTTACCCAGTCATCGATGATCGGGAAAATCGGTAGGCTAGGCAACACCGGTTGCCTTCCGAGACTCACAATCAGCGTCCGTCGTTTAGCTCTCCACGCTTGTTCACGTTCACGAGACACAAAAGCGCAATGCGGGTTGCGGGCGGGCTAGAATCTGCGGCGCGGCGCGGCGCAGCATGGCAGTCGCTCTCGCTCGGCGACTATTGTCATCTCACGACTTTACGAGTGTCAAAGTATGTTTCCTTTCACAGCTCACAGCTCGCTGTTAGAGCGCTCTCAGTGCAGGCGTATCCTATCCATGGAATTTACCCTCCTCTCTCCTTCGCTCGACCGAACACATGTGTTCGACAAGGATAGCGGGAGTGGATTTCACGTGACTTTAACCCCTATCTTCCTCCTTTTCTAACATGGGCCTTTAAAAAGGCAGAAAGAGAGAGACAGAGAGAGAGAGAGAGAGAGAGAGAGAGAGAGAGAGAGAGAGAGAGAGAGAGAGAGAGAGAGAGAGAGAGAGAGAGAGAGAGAGAGAGAGAGAGGGAGAGAGAGAGGGAGAGAGAGAGGGCGAGAGAGAGAGGGAGAGAGTGAGGGAGAGGGAGAGAGGGAGAGAGAGAGGAAGAGAGAGAGAGGGGGAGAGAGAGAGAGAGAGAGAGGGAGAGAGAGAGGGAGCGAGAGAGGGTGGTAGAGGCGGGTGAGAGAAAGGGATAGGATTGGAGAGGGAGAGAGAGAGGAAGAGAGAGAGAGGGGGAGAGAGAGGGAGAGAGATAGGGAGCGAGAGAGGGAGAGTGAGAGGGCGAGAGAGAGAGAGAGAGGAGGGAGAGGGAGAGAGGGAGAGAGAGAGGGAGAGAGAGGGGAGCGAGAGAGGGTGGTAGAGGGGGGTGAGAGAAAGGGAAAGGATTGGAGAGGGAGAGAGAGAGGGACAGAAGAGAAAAGGAGAGAGAGAGAGAGAGAGAGAGAGAGAGA